>CAUYUJ010018465.1:186873-204120 GCA_963575745.1 Prorocentrum cordatum
AACGATTAGTCAGTGCTTCCGCCCTCCGCGTCGTCTCCTCGATCCCCCCTCTCCATCTGTCGCGTGCATGCTTCGTGCTCAGCCTCGGAGGAACCAAACTTGGGGCCTGCTCGACAGAGGATCTCACCCCACGAAGGCTGGCGCAACAGTGGACTAGTTCATTTTTTGTCCCTACCAAGATGGGGTCCTTGCGCGCTGAGGTCGAGCAATAATCAATCGCCTTGCTCCCCGGAGGATCACCGAGGGCGCAGCCCTGCCGATGCAGGACAAACTGAATGAGTACTACGCGCAGTGGTGGTCGCAGTACGGCAGACAGGCGGCCACCCTCGGCGCCCCCTCTCCCTCACCCTTTTCCCTTTCCCCCCCTCCCTCTCCCTCACCCTTTTCCCCTCTCCCTCACCCTTTTCCCTTTCCCTTTCCCCCTTTCCCTTTTCCCTTTCCCCTCTCCCTTTCCCTCGGCGCCCCCTCTCCCTCTCCCTCACCCCCGCCCTTTTCCCTCTCCCTCCCCGTTGCCCGCCCCCCTCCCCCCTCCGCAGTCACAGTCTGCACACGCTGAGGTAAGGAGCGGGTTGGGTTTTGGGAGGGTCTCGCCGCTTCTTGGGTCCTTCCATATTCGTTCCTGTGGCGCTCCTGGGGCATCCAGGCGCTGTTGGGGCCAAACAGGGGCTTCGTGCCCTATGTTGCGTTCCCTGAATGCTAGTAGCTTGACTGTAGTCATTCTGAACATTGTTCTTCTCTCCCCTGATGCTGCCTTTATTTTCCCACATCTATCCCACATCTATCCCGCCTTGGGACATACACTTCAAGACAACGGCTCCACTCAGACGTGTTGGCAACGGACGTCGAGATCGATGTGGAAAACGTACTTCGGGAACTGCGCCTCCAAGGTCGCTGTGAAGATGCCCATGGGTCTCCGGTACACCCTCATGGACCGATCTGTGCTGCCTATCATGCAACATCGCGATACACGGTGGCCGCCGACCGCCTTGAGGCAAATGCAAATCGACACGGTTCAAAGGAAGATGGTCAGCTCCATCATGCGGCTCAGCCCACATGCCCATGAGGGCCCGGTGGAATACGTGCGAAGAAGAAACAGACACGCTACGACAAGTATGAGCCAGAAAGGAAAATGGAGCATGAAGCATTGCTAGCGAGTGGCCGATGGCCGATTGGAGTGAGCACTCGCAGAGGCCCCGGAATAGTAACTCATGGGCCGCCATTCTCCTGCAGTTTCGTGACTCCGAGTGGCTCGAGACCCAGCGGCTGTACAATAGTGCTGGTTCCGAGAGCCGCACGCGCACCCGTGCCTTCCGCGGCTTCGTCGCGATGCCATGGCAGGACGGAGCTAAACTTGCAGCGCAGCGGTGCTCTCGCTGAGCGTTGTTTTGTGAATGAGTTCTTGTGAATGGTGTCTTCGTGTGGCCAATGCGCTGCCGAGCTTTTGGGCTGACATCGCCCCAACTGTACTGTACTGTATTGCTTCTTGTGTATCGGCAGGATTTTCCCGAGTTGGTTTTCGATACTTTGGTGTTCCCGACGCAGCTTTGGCCGCATTTCAGGATATGCACTTTGCTCTCGTCGTTTAGACTTGCTTGCGCTCTTGCCAAGCGCGAGCCACATCCTTGATCCAGTTCGTTCCTCGTCGTTGCCGTCTCCCTTTTTTTCCCCCTACTCCCCTTCCCATTGGTCCTCATGTTCCTTCTGCTGCTGCTGCTCCTCCTTCTGTCCCCTTCCCTTCTCCTGCACTTCCTCCTGCCCCTCCTGCTCCTCGACCAATATTCACGATTGGTTCGTGTTGGGGGTAAAAGTCATCCAGGATCTAGGGCATCCAGGCTGGTGGATAGATCAACCATTGACGCATTGTAACAGGATCAGCGGGAGGGGTCGGATCTTAGATGTGGAGCGAGCGTACTTCGTTCGGCTTTCCCCCTCTCCGCTCTCCCCCCTCTCGCCCTCCTCCCCCCTTTCCACCCCTCTCCACCCCTTTCCCGCAGAACCCCACCACCAGGTGGCCGCCCTCCAGCAGTACGGGCACCCACTTCAAGCTCACCACAACGTGAAGCTTGTAGCGGGCTGCATCAACGTAGCACCCGCAGCGGACGACGCCAAATCGAACCTGGTGGCCACCGCCGACGCCAGGTTACGACGGGATGTCGCCAGACTCCCTTGTATCGGGTGGCTACGCGAAGGCACCCAAGCGAAAGCTTGATCAGTACGGCCCTTCGCTGCCACCATGTACACCATTGGCACCGACATCCAAGCGCCCACTCTAAGAACTAGTAAGCTTTACAACAACACAGCGCTCGCCACCATGAGGCCGGAATGATTATCCTGAATATCACAATCTACAGTGGGCTCTCTACGCTCACGTTGTTCTTTCCTGGGCATGTTATCGAACTCACGCAAGGGGAAGCGCTGCTCGGGCTGAGAAGGACAGTGCGGCGAGCGAGACACACGTGTCAACCCCAAAGCCGAACTGCTGCGAGACCGTGCGAAAGCCTTCCATAGAGGATGTCCGGAGAGTAGAGTTTGGCAAACCATTGTCCAATTCGAACGGATCTGGCCAGCGTGCGTCACGATGTGCGATGACTGGGGACCCCCCTGCGTCATGGCTCAGCCTGCCAGCCGGGCTGTTCACGCATATGCTCCGTGCCTCACATAGAAGGTTCTTTTTGCGGCGCATCCTACCATCAGACACGGCCTGGGTCCCGTCGCGGCGGTCCCGACTATTCCGTCCTCCTCCTCCTCCTCCCACCTTCTCCTTCTCCCATTCCTTCTCCTCCTCCTCATCCTCATCCTCCTCCTCTTCCTTCTCCTCTTCTCCCTGATCCTCCTCCTCCTCCTCTTCCTCCTCCTCCTCCTCATTCTCATCCTCATCCTCATCCTCATCCTCATCCTCATCCTCCTCCTGCTGCTCCTCCTCCTCCTCACCCTACGCTTCGGAGGAGGAGGAGGAGGAGGAGGAGGAGGAAGAGGAACAGGAGGGCGGAGGAGGAGGGCGGAGGAGGAGGGCGGAGGAGGAGGAAGAGGAGGCGGAGGAGGAGGAGGAGAGGAGGAGGGACAGGAGGAAAAGGAGGAGGACGAGGAGGAGGAGGAGGGAAAGGAGCAACAAGAGGAAGACGAGGAAACAGACGGGGAGGACCGATGGAAGGAGGAGGAGGAAGGAGGAGGAGGAGGAGGAGGAGGAGGAGGAGAGGAGGTGGGACGGGGGAATGGAGGATGCAGCGGCGGTTGGATCGTCGTCGTCGTCGTCGTCGTCGTATTCTTCGTCGTCGTCGTCGTAGCGGTCGTCCTCGTCCTAGTCCTCGTCCTCGTCGTTGTCGTTCTCGTCCTCGTGTTGTATTCGTTTTTGTCGTCATGGTTTCGGTCGTATCCGTAGTGGTCGTCGTTTTCGTCGTCGTGTTCCTTGTCGTCGTCGTCGTCGTCGTCGTCGTCGTCGTCGTCGTCGTCGTCGTCGTCGTCGTAGTCGTCGCCGCAGTCGTCGTCATCGTCCTCGTCGTCATCGTTGTCGCTGTTGCGCGTCGGGTCAGTTCTAATTTCGCCAATAGTGCGAGTCCTAGTATTTCTGCGAGTGCGCGTGCAGTACGAATGGAGGGAACCACACAGATAGTAATAAAACGAAGCATTCAATCGCCGTATCATTATCAATCTGGCGAAGACCAGCACGCCTCATACTATAAACTTTCGTGATAATGGTCGCGCTCATACTCAATAGTATCAAGCTGGCTGATGCGACAAAGTATTCTAATCATGAGCAAGTGGCGGGCACGAAGTTGCATTTTAAAGCTACTCGCCACGCTGTTAATAATTAGAAGAGGAGGAGGAGGAGGAGGAGGAGGAGGAGGAGGAGGAGGAGGAGGAGGAAAAGGAGGAGGAGGGGCCCTCCACAAAAACCGTCATGCGCCAGTCTGTGTGTTGCTGTCTCCTCTCCTCGCCCCCCCCCCCGCCCCGTGCGCCGCCCCGTGGGCCGCGGAGGCGCAGCTCAGCGCCACGACCGCGGCGGAGCCCGAGCAGGAGGACGCTCCCGAGGAGAGCCCTCGGGGGTGGAAAAGAGGCATGCAGGGGGCAGAGCGGGAGAGGACGGGGGAGGGAGGGATCAGGACGACCGACATGGGTACGGAACGAATGGGTACAATGCCCAACCGCGGATCCTGTTAATTTTGAACAGGATTCGCTATCCACGCCGCCGCGGCCTGTGTCCATTCGAGACAGAAGGCCGCCTGCCCAACATCGGCCGCTGTTGGTTTGGGACAACATTTCTTGTTGGACATTGTGCCCATTGTTTCCGTACCCATTGCGGGCGTCTAAAGAGGCAGGCAGGGGGCAGGGAGGGAGAGGGAGGAGGGAGCTGGACACTCTGCTGCAGCATTTCCTCCTTGATCTCCCTCTCTTGGTGCTGGTCGCGGAGGGGCTGGAGGCGTCGCGCCCCCTGGATTCTGAGGCATGGGAGTCGTCTCGAAGCAGGGCGATCAAGTGAGGAGCGTGAAGAAGGGGAGGGAGGGAGAGGTGGAGGGAAGAGGGAGGGAGGGAGAGGGAGGGACGAGGGAGGGAGGAATGGGAGGATGAGGAGGAGAACCATATTAAAATGATAATGCGCCAGCGATGCTACGAAAGAGCGCGCCCATGGAACACTCCTGACTGAAAGGGAGGCCCCAGCCTCAAGCTACCCCCCCTCCTTGGGAAAGGGGGGGCTTCCCAATGAGACCCCCTTCTCTCCCCCCCCCTTTTTACATGTATTTTAGCCAGGGGGGCCCTCAGTAAAGGGGGAGGGCCCGAGCTCCCTTTTCCAAAGGTGGGGAGGGACTTCCGAAGCTACCCCCTCTTCTTTTGTGTGGATGTTGTAGCTGGGGGTCCCTCGGTAAAGCGGGGGGGGGGCTTGGAAGCTACCCCCCTGCTCCTAGTCTTTTCGGGGCTCGGGGTTTGCCTGGGGTCCCCTTTCGTAAGGGGGGGGTTCTTCCGAATCTACCCCCCGCCCCCTCCTTCTGAAGGGGGGCTTCGAAGCTACTATTCTTCTTTGGTTTGCGCGCCCCTTTTGTTTTCGGCGTGCTCGTGGTTTTCGGCGCCTGTTTGGTTTTCGGCGCCACTTTGGTTTTTGGTGCCCCGTTGGTTTTCGGCGTCCCGTTGGTTTTCGGTGCCCCTTCGGTTTTCGGCGATCTGTTATTTTTTCGCTCCTTTGGTTTTCGGCGCCCCTTTTGGCTTTCGGCGCACCTTTCGGTTTTCGGCGCATGCTGGTTTTCGGCGCCCTCGTGGGTTCTGGCGCCCCTTGAGTTTTCTGCGCCATCTTGGTTTTCGGCGCTCCTTTGGTTTTCGGCGTCCTCTTGGTTTCCGGCACCCCTTTGGTTTTCGGAGCCTATGTGGGGTTTTCGCCTTCGGCTGCTTGGACCTTTTGTTTTCGACGTCCTTTTGGTCATCGGCTCCCCATTCGTTTTGCGGCACCCATTTGGTTTTTGGCGCATCGTTGGTTTTGGGCGCCCCTTTGGTTTGCGGCGCCTCTTTGGTTTTCGCCGCCCCTTTGGCTTTCGGCGCCCCTGCGGTTTTCGGCGTCCCTTGTGTTGTCGGCGCTTTTTTTTTTTTTTTTTTTTTTTTTGTTTTTTTGTTTTCGGCGCCTTGTTGGTCTTCGGAGCTCCTTCTGTTTTCGTTTTCCCTGTGGTGTTCGTTGCCCTTTGGGTCATCGGCGCCTCTTGGTTTTTCGGCGCCGCTTAGGTTTTCGGTGCATCGATGGTTTTCGGCGCCCCTTTTGTTTTCGGCGCTCCTTGTTGTTCGGCGCCTCTTGGGTGTTCGGCGCCCTGTTGGTTTTCGGCGCCCTTTTCGTTTTCGGCGCCCCTTTGGTTTTCGTGGCCCTTTTGGTTTTCGGCGCCCTTGTCGTTATCGGTGCCTCTTTGGTTTTCGGCCCCCCTTTGGTGCCTCTTTGGTTTTCGGCGCTCTTTGGTGTTCGGAGCACCATTGAGTTCTGGCGCCCTTTGTGCTTTCTGCGCATCGTTGGTTTGCGGCGCCCCTTGAGTTTTCCATGCACCTTCGGTTTTCGGTGCCTCCCTGGTCTTCTGCGCCCTCCTGGTTGTCGGCATCCTTTTGGTGTTCGGCGCCCCTTTGGTGTTCGGCGCTCCTTTTGGTTTTCGGCGCTCCTTTGATTTTCGGCGTATTTTTGGTTTGCGGGGCCCCTTTGGTTTTTGGCGTTGTTTTGTTCGGCGCTCTTTTGGTTGTCAGCGCACCTTCGGTTTTGGGTGCTCTTTTGTTCTGTCGGCTTTCTGTGGTTTTCGGCGAATCCATGGTTTTTCGGCGCTCCTTTGGTTTTCAGCGCCCCTTTGTTTTTCGGCGCTCTGTTGGTGTTCGGCGCCCCGTTGGTTTTCGGAGCCCCTTCGGTTTTCAGTGCCGTCTTGATTTGTTCGGCGCTCTTTTTGATTTCGGCGCCTCTTCGTGGGGGGGCATCCTTTTTGTTTTCGGCGCACCTGTGTTTTCGGTGCCCTGCTGGTTGTCGGCGCACCGTTGGTTGTCAGCGTCCTGTTGGTTTTCGGTGCCTCTTTGGTTTTCGGCACCCCTGTGGTGTTCGGCGCCCTGTTGGTTTTCGGTTTTCGGCACTCGTTTGGGTTTCGGAGCTCCTTTTGGGTTTCGGCGCACCTTTATTCAAAGCGCCCTCGTGGTTTTCGGCGCCCGTTTGGGTTTCGGCGCCCTTTTTGGTGGCGCCCCTTTGGTGTTCGGTGCCCGTTTGGTTTTCGGCGCCTTTCAGCCTTTCGACGCCCGTTTGGTTTTCGATGCCTTTTTGGTTTTCGGTGCCTTTTTGGTTTTCGGTGCTCTTTTTGTTTTCGGCGCCCCTTCGGTTTTCGGCGCTAGCCCTTGTGGTTTTCGTTGTCCCTTTCTGGTATTCTGCGCTCCTTTGGTGTTCGGCGACCCTTTACTGTTCGGCGCCCCTTTGTTTTTCGTCGCCCCCTTGGTTGGCGGCGCCCCTTTGAAGTTTGGCGACCCTTCGGTTTTCGGCGCCTTTTTGGGTTTCGGCGCTTTTTGGTTTTCGGCGCCCTTGTGGTTTTCGACGGTTCTGTGGTTTTCGGCGCCCTTTCGTATTTCGGCGCCCCTTTGGTTTTCGACGTTCTTTTGGTGTTCGGTGCCTTTTGGTTTTTGTCGCCCCTTTGGTTTCTGCGCTTCTTTTGGTTTTTCTTCGCTCTTTTGGTTTTCTCCGCCCTGTTGGTTGTCGGCACCCTCTTGGTGTTCGGCGCCCGTTGGTTTTTCTCTGCTCCTTTGGTCTTCAGCGCTCTTTTGGTGGTCAGCGCCCTTTTGGTTTTCGGCACCCTTTCGGATTTCGGCGCCTTTTCGGCCTTCGGCGTTCCTTCGGTTGTCGGCGCCCCTCTGGTTTTCGGTCCCTTTTGGTTTTCGCTGGCCCTTTGGTTTTCGGCGCTCTGTTGATTTTCGGCGCCCTTTTGGTCTTCGGCGCCCGTTCGTTTAGCCCAAATGGGGGGGGGTCCAAGCCCCCACCCTCCCTTTAAGCCAAAAAGGGAGGGAGGGGGGTGGTTCAAAGGAAGGGGGCGAGGAGAGGGAGAGCTTCTGGAACGCCAGAGGGGGAGAAAAGGGTGGGAGTAGCTTCCGCAGTGCGGAAGAAAGAGGGGGGGGGGCTTCCAGCAGGGAGGGTCTCACAGGGGGGGGGGAGGGGAGAGCTAAGCTTAAATCGGGCCTGTCCCTCTACAGGGGGAATCTTATATTCAAACAGAGTCAAACCGTAATCTGGGGACGATTTTTGAATATTTTTTGACCATGTTTAAGTCTTTTTGAATATTTTTTATTTTTCATTCAAAATCCCCCTGTTGGGGGACACGCCCGACTTAAAGCTAAGCCCCCGCCCCTTTGGAAAGAGGGGGGGGTGGGGGGTAGCCTCTGCAGGGCGGAAGGACGGGGGATGGGGTGGGGGGAGCTTCCGAGGGGTGGACAACATGGGGGAGGGGGGGCTTCGGGCAGGGGAGGTCCATGGGGGGGGGGGGGGGCAGCTGAGGGGGGGCCCCCCCCCTCCTTGCGGAGTGCTCCACGGGCGCGCTGCGATGCTGTGATGCGCCCTTCCCCCTCCGTCTCAAGGAATCTTCCTCACGAGGCGCTGCACACACCTCCTCTTCCTCTTCCTCCTCCTCCTCCTCCTGTTCCTCCTCCTCCTCCTCCTCATCAACATCTCCCCCCCCTCTCTCTCTCTCCCTCCTCCTCCTCCTCCTCCTCCTCCTCCTCCTCCTCCTCCTCCTCCGCCTCTCACTCGGGGAAGTGGAGCCCTTGATAGACAAACGCCCCATGGGTCTGCCGCTCAGGCATGAGCTCCGTTCTGAAGGGAAACTGGGACGAGGAGGAGGATCGAGGTTGGCGCACGGCGAAGCCCGTCTTTGGCGCCCGCTGCGGTGCGCTCGCTCCCCAGGAGCAGTCGTCCGCGCCCGCGGCCTTCGACAAGGAGGCGCTGCTGAGGCCGACCTGGGCAGCCGGCTTGGGCCGGGGTCGGAGCCACGGGTCAGTGGAGGTCGGGTGACGACAGGGGGGGACTGGCTCAGGGGGGGGCCCGTTGACCCCGAATCGCCCCTTCCTCGCCGATCGGCCGAGCGGGGCCTGGGTGCCCCAACCTGCCCAGGAGCCTGGGGGTTCATCATCGGGGGCTATCGCCGACCATCTGCGATGCATCACCGATCCCAGGTCATTGGTCCCCCCGCTTGTGCCAGTCACCCCTCTTCGGCTCCCCTCAGGTCGGGCGACACGAGCTGCGCACATGCACCGACCCAGACCAGGCACGTCCTGGACCAGGAGAGGGGGCCAGTAGGCGGCAAGCTTCCAAGTGGCCCACTGTGGTCGAAGACAGGTCCCAGCAGGCCTACATGCTTCAACACACACACACACACACACTTTGCTGCTTGGCATTCGAGAAAACTGCCTTCTCTCCTTTCCGCGTCGTCCCTGTGGGATTCTGCGGCCTCGGTGCAGTGAGGCCCTGGAATCCCAGAAGAAGCCGCCCTGGATGGGTGTTTACGCCTCCCTGGCCAAGCTGGGAGTCAGGAGGAGAAAAAACACAGACACAATAGATCGCCGAGTCCCAGGAAGATATGGGAAAATATGGGAAGTGGGGGGGAAGACGAAAACCCAGAACATATGGGAAACTAAGTATAGGGGAATCCTTTTGTCTGTGTGTATGTATTTGTGTGTCCTGGGACCCCTTCAGGGAGGGCGTGGGGCACCGATCCTGGGCCCAGGGACAGGCCTGGCCAGGGTCGGCGTGTATGCGTGGTCGGCGTCTTCTCGTTGGTGCAGGCAGGAGTGCGCGGGTAGTCCTTGCTCCTCCCCCCCTTCTTCCTGCCGTCCTTGTGCGTGCCACTTGTGCTGCTGCAGCTTCTCCTCCTCTTCTTCCCTGCTCTAGTTCTCACCCTCCTCATCACGCGCTTATTTTTTTCACTGTCCTCGTCCTCGTCATCTTCCTCGGGGGGGGGGGGGGCCGATTGCTGAGGATGGGGTTCGAGCATCGGGGTTCAACGATGGTTGTTTTCGGGTCTTGCTGGGTCTTCTATGGGCCTCTGGGGGCCTCCGGGAGTCTCCAGGCTCTGGGACATCCATGGGCCTCCCGAGACTTCAGGGAGCAGGAGGGAGGAGGCGGAAGGAGGAGGAGGAGGAGGAGGAGGAGGAGGAGGAGGAGGAGGAGGAGGAGGAGGTTGAGGAGGTTGGGCAGGAGGAGCATGATGACGATGACGATAAGGTGTGTAATGGCAGATCAAGAACATGTAAGATGTTAGAGCTCTGGCAGGGCTCTAGGGAGACCCTACACTTGACCAAGACGGCCAGAGAGTGAGTCTGGGGCCCTCCACCAGTGCCTCTGGAGTGGATCAGGGTGGCAGTGCGCTGCGTGCTCTGGGACCTCGTCCTCGCCTTGGGATCGCATGGCGATCTTGGGGGGCAGGAGAGAATCTCCGGGGCAGGTCTTCGATGGTCTCCTGGCTTCAGCGCCTCGTGGCGCCCTGTGGACGCTCGGAGACGAGGAGGAGGAGGAGGAGGAGGAGGAGGAGGAGGAGGAGGAGGAGGAGGAGGAGGAGGAAGAGCTCCTGGCTTCGCTCGGCCCCCGCGCCTCGCCGTGCGCTCCCTGCCCGGGCGCCCCTGGCGCGACCGTTTTTGTGCCTTCCCTCGGCCTGACGCTGCTTCGCAGCAGGCGAGCTCGTTCTCCCGACCGAGCGTTAGGTCGGGCCTGTCCCTCTACAGGAGGAGTATTCAAAAATAGTCCAAACAATAGTCTGGGGACGATTTTTTGACTATTTTGGAGCATTCGGAGGGTATTTTTCGAGCATTTCTAATTTTTCGCCCAAATCCCCCTGTAGGGGGACACGCCCGACTTAAACCGAGCGCTGGTTCGCAGCAGGCGGTCCTTCTTACCCTCCCTTCCGTGGGTGCTTGGCGTGGCACGGCGAGTGTTGGTCTGGCGTTGCTCCGGGCTCGCCCGTCTGTGATGGGTTGGTTGGTTGGTTGGCAGTCGCCAGTGCTTGGCCGGCGCCGCGTGACGGGCTCGCAAGGCTGTGCGTCGCCGTTGGTTCCATCGTTGGGCGCCGAGGGGAAGTACTGCAGCGCGCGCGTTTCAGCGCACACGCAGCTCGAAGCCCACTCTCATCCACCCTGTCCTCAACACATCGCTCGGACGTGTGCTTCTCTCGGCGAGGACCATCGAGGAGCATCTTGGATCACCGAGCAACCAGCAAGAACACACTCGAACACGGAAAATGCACAGGGGGATGGACGTCCGAGCGAAGGCGAGTGCCTCATTCGCGTCTGTGCTGAATGACAAGTTTCAGGGACGTTGTCCGTGGAACTTTTCCACGGAGAATTTCTGCGGGCACGCTCCATGGCATTTTCCATGAATATGGTCCATGGAGCTTTCCAGGCCATCTGGCAGCAGCCGTCTGCCTTGCCAATTGGCTCCCAGCCTGCTGGCCCCGGCTTCCCCGCGGAGTCGGCCGGACGGGCCCACATCTTCAGGTCAACAGAGTCTCTGAACATGGGGCTCGGTGGCGTGTCTTGTCTTGTCATGGCTGTGGTGCTTCTTGCTCCGGCAACCCTCGTCGTCTGCTCGCGCCTGGCAAGGTCTGCAACTCCAAGCAGTGGCTTCTGGGCTCGGGCAGGCTTCCATGGCCCAAATGCCATCATCATCATCATCATCATCATCATCATCATCATTATTATCATCATCATCATCAGCATCATCATCATCGTCAGCATCATCATCATCGTCATCATCATCATCATCGTCATCATCATCATCGTCGTCGTCGTCGTCGTCGTCGTCGTCATCATCATCATCATCATTGCCACAACGCCTTGAACCCTGATGGTAGGGGCTGCGGAATGTCAGAATCTAGTGGGGGCAGGACCCTCCCGTCAGGCACTTCTTTCGTTTCCTTTTCATGCTTACCCTCTTCGGTCTTGATCGTTGTCGGGTTCAGGGGCGGCCTAAAAGGACGAGGAGGGGAGGAAGAGGAGATCGGAATGTTGATGGGGACGGGAAGAAAAGGCTGCGAAGTAGGAGGAGGAGGAGGAGGAGGAGGAGGAGGGAAAAGAGAAGAATGAGGGATGGGATGGAGGAAGACTGAAGAGCACGGAGGATGATGTTGGCAAGGATGGAGAGGTAGTGATTTTATTGGGGTGTCATTTGCCTTTGAGGTCCCTTCTTCATCTCTTTTCCAATTTTTTTCGTTCTCGCTTCTCCTTCACTGGTCTTCGCTGGCCGTTGTCGGCCATAGCTGGAGCTCCCCTTGAGAACTTCTTCGAGGCCGCTTGGCAGTCCCCTTAGGGTACGGTCGATCCGCGTGTCGATGCTTATTCCCTTGTGATCGATTGTGGGCCGTGTGTCCATACCTGTCGCCTGTGAACGTTCGGGGAGTTTGCCTACACGGTATGTGTTTTTGCTGGTGTTGCACGTTTTTGCGCAGGATCTTCAGTATTACGCGCGCCCTGTTCATGTCGCCAATCAGGTTATGAAAACATGGTTTTCGCTTGACACGTCCCCGCATATGGTACGTCGGTGGCCATTGAAAAACACATGTGGAACCTGTACCCCCCCAACCCGAAATTTGGGTCTTCGGGTTACGTAGGTTGGGGTGGTTTGATAGGTAGCCAGGGGTCGCTCGCGATTTTGTCACATCTTTAGACACGGCCCCCTTTGCTCGTCAGGCCCCGCCAGGGTGCCACGGGGTCCTTCCCCCGCCCCGACTTGGGCTGCCACTCTCATACTGGTACCGATCTGGGAAGCAGTAAGGCAGCTTGGCTACAGCTCGGCACGATCGAAATGGGTACGAAAACAGCAGCAGTCCCTGTTCAGTTTGAACAGGACTCGCTGTCCGCGCCGCCGCGGACATTGTTCTTGAAAACAAAAAGCCGCCTCTCTAACAGCGGCCGCTGTCGGTTTTGGAAATCATTCGCTGTTGGGTACTGTACCCATTTTTCCCGTACCCGTTTCGGGCGTGAAAGAGTAAAACAGTTTGACTACAGTAGGGTGGCCCACAGTTTGGCTACAGCTTGGCTACAGCTCGCCGTCTTTCAGAGCACATGTTGCGTCCAGGCACTCTCATGCAACTTCCAATCGTGTCCGTTCATGGCCGCGTCCACCGAATCGCGGTTCAATGATCCAGCATATGTTTCGGAGTGTCGTTCCGAATTCCACGGGATACATTTGGCGACACCGTGTCTGACAGAACGTTTGCTGCCGCCCTGACGTGCAACACGTTGGCAATTCCAGTCCAAGACACGAAGTCAAGCCGTCCAGATCGCACCCCTTCTGTCACCCCAAGTTGCCTGCGTGCATATACGTACGTTGCACAGCAACCGCATCAAAACCAGAGCTACCCATCCCCCCGTTTAGATGCCAGATTTACGTATCCCCACGCCGGGCGCATTTCTTATTTGATTCCTGCCAGGGACGATTCAGTCTGGCATGTGTTCGAACAATGTTGGTTTGCGTCGAACGCATTCGAGGCACGCTCTGATTATTGTGCTCTCATCCCCCAGCAGACCACAAACCAACACTTTGACATGCTCTCTCCAAGAGTTCAAAACATCATTTCCGATATCGGGCTTTCCGCTCCAAGGCATGTGTGGCATCGGCCACGCGTGATGCAACGGCGCATGGTGTATTTAACTGAAGATGTTAATGACAAATAATACAATGACGGCGACGATGATGGTGTTGAGAATGACGTTGGTGACGATTGTGCCTGAGGATGGTGATATCGATAACGTTGAGGATGGTGGCGGTGACGATGACGATACCAAAGATAATGATGGTGGTGATGGGGATGATTGCGACGATGCCCACTACTACCGCGTGGATGAAGGTGATGATGAATGCGAGCACGATTATGATGATGCTGCTGACGATGATAGTGGTGATGATTCTGGTCATACTGATTGTTGTGGTAATGATGATAGTGCTGCTGATTATGCTGATGATCATGCTCATGCTCATGCTGATGCTGATGATTATGATGGTGAACATGAGGATGCTGCTGATGATGCTGATCCGCATGATGATGCTGATATTCAGATGCTGATGATAATAATCATGCTGATGAGTACGATGATGCTGATTATGTTTATGATGCTAGTGATGAATACGATGACGGTGATCTTGATGATCAGAGATTGATGTGAAGTTATAGAATGTGGCATTGTGATCAAGGCACTGACGATGAATCTGATGCTGATGCATAAGGTGAGATATTTCAATGCGAATCTGGTGATGTCGAACATAATGATGCTGATGATGACGGTGATCATGATGTTGATGATTGTTGATGATGGTGATGATGAAAATGATGCTGCTGATGATGATCATCTTGATGATGATGACGACGATGATGATGGCGATGATGATGATTCTGTTGCTGCTGATGATGACGATGATGACGATGATGATGAGGAGGAGGATGATAATGAGGATGAGGATGTAGGATGAGGATGCGGATGATGCTGATGGCGATGCCGATGACGATGATGCTGATGACGATGATGATAATGATGATTATGATGATGCTGCTGCTGATGATGATACTGATGATGATGATGCTGACGATGCAGAGGAAGCTGATGCCGATGCTGATGCTGATGTGGCTGAGCTAATGCTGCTGATGATGATGATGCTGATGCTGATGCTGCTGCTGCTGCTGATGATGATGATGATGATGATGATGATGATGATGATGATGACGATGATGATAAAGATGAAGTGTGGTGATAAAGCTGATGGTTGTAACGATGGTCATGGGATCGTGATGGTGGTGGTGATGATGCACACTATAGTGGTGGTGGCGGTGGTGGTGGTGGTGGTTGTGGTGGTTGCGATTGTGATGGTCCTTTGGTAATGGTCAAGCGCCTCCTGTTAAAGGATCACGGCTCGCAGTTAGGTAAGAGGCATGAGCAGGTGGAAGAGGGGGGGAATGAGGGCGAGATGGCCCAGAAGCCGAGGGAGGATGATGAGGATGAGGTGAGGGGGAACGAGAGAGTAGAGGAGAGGAGCGGGGCGGAAGAGAACGAGGCGGGGGGGACATGCAGGAGGTGCCCGTCGCGAGGCTGGCGGCGGCCGCCCAGCAGAGCGAGCCGGAGCCCAAGGAAGAGCCCGCGCCGGCGCCGCGGGCGGCGCAGCCCCCCGCGCGGGCCCCGGAGCCAGGCCTCCCTGTCGCTGCTCCTCTCCGCGTCGGGGGGCGCCGGGAGTCCACCTCGCCAGGCCGTCGTTTGGGACCCCGCCCGCCCGACACGACGAAAGCAGCCAGCGTTCTCGATGCCCCGCCCTCTTCGGGGGACCGTCAAGGGGCCACTTCCCTGATCCAGGCAGGGCCCATCCCGTCTTGGGCCGTCGGCAGGCCGTTTTGAAGCCAGTGCCCAAACCCCTCCAAAACGGAAGGCCGTTTTGAAGCAAGTGCCCAAGCCCCTCCAAAGCCTGAGGATCATCAGCGATTTTGGCCGCATCGGGCCTTCCCGTATCTGTGCCGAGGATCGATGCATGCGCCCTCGTGGCTTGGCCAGGGGGGCGTCTGCACCAGCTCTGGGTCCAGGAGCGGCCAGGCCAGCGCTGGTGAGGTGCATCATCGGCGCGATCCGTGCCGACGTCCCCCGATCCATGCCGTGTGGCTTCCCCTGTTCCTCTCCCAGCCCTCGCCAGCCGTCCGATACTGGTGCTCCATTCTGCTTCCTCCCATATTTGTTTCCTCTCAGCCTGCAATTTGTTCGTTTGTTTGCTTTTCATTTCGCTGTTGTTCTCCACGTTTCGGCCTCTGCGGGCAGTTTCTGGGCTGTCGAGGAATGGATCTGGGACGATAGCTGTCCCCGTGGAAAGTGCTGGGAGTTTTTGGGCAGCGGACTGGAAATGTCGCATTGTCGGATGTCGGGGTCTCAGTGTCGTTGTTGGTGTTGCTATGCCGTTCGCAGTGATCGTGCTACTGGTGCTAATGCCGTTGCCGCTGCTGCTGCCGCTTCTGATTGTATTGTTTGTGTTGCTGTGCTCGTTTCCATGTATGTGTTATGTGTATCTTTCTCTATATATAAAACTCTCTCTTTTCTCTCTCTCTCTCTCCATATATATATATATATGTATAAACGTCCCTCTCTCTTTCTCTCTTTGCCTGTCCCTGTCTCCCTGTTGCCCCCCTCATCATCATCGTCCTCTTCTGTGGCAATATCTTGTCGATGCCTGTGCTTAAGGCGTGGTCAGTGTATGGCGCACTACTTTTCGTCTCACCGAGGCTCGCTCGGCTCGCCTTAAGTGCGACTTTCATCTGTGATGATGCATCATCCGAGGCAGGGGTTTATGCATAACCACCGCCTGGGGGATCGATCCTTGCGGACCTCCACAGGCGGTGGATATGGATATATTCGGGCCCTCGGGGGCCCACGTATACCCATATTCCCGCCTCGCACATCATGCATTGATGTCTCCACCGTGATTCTTCACTTTGTAACTGGTGCCGTTCGGATTGAACGAACGCTTCTGCCGTTCCCTCGAGTGTATTGAAGTCCAGTTATCGCACTGGTCGCGGAATTCTGCTGAATACGAGGGCTCCTGAGGGTGCGCCCGCCTGGTCGCGCATGTCGGCCGCCCCTGTTCTTTCCCGCATGCACTTGCGTACGTATCATATCCCACGGCTGCAGCAAGCAGCCTCCCCTTTCCACATCCTGTACACCCTCTACATCCTCCTGCTCGTGCCCCTGCTCCTGCTTCTCACCCATCCTCCCTCTCCTCCGTCACCTGGTCCGTCTCCTCCCTCTCCTCCTGCTGCACTCCCTCTTTCCATCCTCCTGTTTCCCTCCTGCTCCCCCTCAAGCTCTCCTCCGTCCATTCCTTCTGTCTCCCGCCTGCCCTCCCTCCTGCCTCCTCCCTCCCTCCTCCCTCCCTCCCTCCCGCATTCCTCCTATATATATATATATAATTATATATATAATTATAGATCTCATTTATTTTATGTACACACAAGATCACTTATGTATGTACATATACACATAAATATATATGACTACATACATACGTACATCTGTAATCATATACACATGCATCTGTATATCTATATATATATATATGTGTACACGTATTCGTGTATATATATATATATATATAGGTGTGCAAGGGTCTGTTCTGGGCTCCCCAGCTAGTATTATTAGTATTAGTAGTAGAAGTCGTAGTAGTACGAGGAGTAGTAGTAATCGTAGTAGTAGTAGTAGTAGTAGTAGTAGTAGTAGTAGTAGTAGTAGTAGTAGTAGTAGTAGTAGTAGTAGTAGTAGCAGTAGTAGTAGCCGTTGTAGTAGTATCAGCAGCGGGGTAGTTTCAGTAGTAGTAGTAGTAGTAGTAAGTAGTAGTAGTAGTAGTAGTAAAAGTACTGGAAGTAGTCGTAATAGTAGTAATGGTAGTAGTAGTAGTAGTAGTAGTAGTAGTAGTAGTAGTAGTAGTCGTAGAAGTAGGAGTAGTAGTAGTAATAGTAGTGGTAGTAGTCGGAGTCGTAGTCGTAGTCGTAGTAGTAGTAGTAGTAGTAGTAGTAGTAGTAGTAGTAGTAGTAGTAGTAGTAGTAGTAGTGGTAGTAGTAGTAGTAGTAGTAGTAGGTAGTAGTAGTAGTAGTAGTAGTAGTAGTAGTAGTAGTAGTAGTAGTAGTAGTAGTAGTAGTAGTAGGTAGTAGGTAGTTGGTAGTTGGTAGTTGGTAGTAGTAGTAGGTAGTATGTAGTAGGTAGTAGGTAGTAGGTAGTAGGTAGTAGGTAGTAGGTAGTAGGTAGTAAGTAGGTAGGTAG
>CAUYUJ010018466.1:0-7500 GCA_963575745.1 Prorocentrum cordatum
AACCCGTTCTACAAGGAAGTGCTCGGCGCCATCCTTGAAGACGGGGTCGCTAGCAACCGGGAGCTGCTGCGCCGGACGCGACGCGAAATGGTGAGGCGGCATGTGGCGCGACAGCAGGGGCGGGGCGCGGGGGCAGAGGAGGCGGCGGGCGGCGCCGGGGGGCAGGCGTCCGATGATGGCTCTGGGCGCGGCGACGATGACAGAGACAGCGAGAAGGCGGAGTCGGGGGAGGAAGTGGAGGACTGGGTGGACAGACTCGTGCTGCGCGGGGACGAGGACCCGAACGAGGAGGCTCGGGATGCTGTCTTACGCGAGGCGCGGCCGGGGGAGGGCGCTGAGTCTGCTGCGGCCGCGGGGGAGGCGTCCGAGTGGGAGCGCCGCCCAGCCGATGAGCGCGTCAGCGCGGGAGGCCCTGCTGTGCAGGCGGCGGACGTGCGCGTCGGGGATGTTGCGGGCGATGAGGTGCGCGGCAGGGTCCGGGTGAACCCCAAGGACTTCAATTGGTTGAACAAGGCGTGCAATGTGTCGACGAGCGAGAGAGGGCGTCTGGAGAAGCTCCGGGATGAGTGGTACGGAAAGGCCAAGGTAGGCGACGGGGCCGAGGTCGTCGAGCGCGCCGATCTCGACCCCTGGCAGAAGTTCGCCCACGACATCGTCATGGACGACCGCCATTCGGAGGCCGACCCGTTGAGATTGATGGTCACGGGCGTGGGCGGCACGGGGAAATCGCGCACCGTGCGCAGTTTCGTAGCCGCGAGGCGAAAGCGGGTGCGGCAGTTTGCCCCGAGGACGAGGCTGGATCAAGATCGCCGCGGCGTGCGCGAAATCCGACGAGGGCCTGAAGAGATTGATGAGGAGGAGCGGACTTGCTGCTTGCTCGCCGCTCCCACCGGGTGCGCCTCGTTCCAGTTGAAATATGGCGCGACCACCCTGCACAGGGCGTTCGGTGTGCCGGTGGGATATTTCGGCCCTTGGGTACGCAAGGACGGGGACCGGTTTCAAAAGACGCAGACTCGACTGCGTCAGGCGAGGTTGTTTGTGTTGGATGAGATGAGCATGATCGGGCGGAAGATGCTGGGCAAGATCGAGTTCAAGGTGCAGGATACTCTTGGTGTTGCGGCGAAGCGTGCGGCGCAGGGTGCGAGGCCAGTGTATCTCGGCGGGAAGGATGCCGTGCTCGCCGGGGATCCGCAGCAGGCGCCGCCAATCGGCGATGACCCCCTGTACCGGATGGGCGCGTATGGGGGGTCTGCGAAGAACAAGCCCAGGGGGCGGAGCGGACCCCCGACGACGCCTGGAGCACGGACAGGTTAGTGAATAATGGGAGTTTCGTGCGCGATACGTTCCAGGACGTGGCCGTGCTCCGGCGCGTGCACCGGTGGCGCGGTGAGAAAGATGGGCTGTCGAAGGAGCGGCAGGCGGAGTACAGGCAGGATGCTGATCGCTTTTTGGAGGTCACGAAAGGCATGGCGCAGTGCACTTGGGAGCAGCGGGATCATGCGTGGTTGAAGCGCCGGAACAGGTCGGTGCTGCAAAAGACCAAGGAGGGGAGGGAGGAGCTGGCGGCCTTCGAGACGGCCCCGCTGCTGATGGACGGCAGGAAGGATCGGGCCTCGGGTGCATGTGGCGCCGATAGAGTGAACATGGAGAGGTTGTACCAGGTAGCCGCTGCGAGTGGTAAGCCCATCGCGGAGTTGCGTGCCTACCACGACAAAAAGGAGAAAAAGCAGAAGTCTAGGCCAGACCAGATGGCGTCCGAGGACTTCCGCAGACTCGAGAACGAGCTGTACGTCTGCGAAGGGGCCCGCGTGCTGTTGACTCAGAACCTCTGGGTTGAGGCGGGGCTCATGAACGGGGCGATGGGTACGCTGCGCGGCTACATGTGGCCCGAGGGCGCCGACCCGCACAATGGCGCTCGGCCGGATTTGCAGGCGCCCCTTTGCGTGTTTGTCGAGTTCGATGATATCGATCTAGGGACAGACGGGCAGGGTCGGCCGCGGTCGTTTTTCCCGGGAGACGAGGAGCGGCGGAACTGGGTGCCCATTTGGAGGCAGAGAGTGTCTTCCACCATGGAGGAGGGCGTGTGGCGCGAGAACTACCCGTTGCAGCTGGCATGGGCGTTGACGCACTGGAAGGCGCAGGGGATGACGTTGGCGAAAGTTCGCGTGCACCTGTCAGCGAAGACCGCGGCCGTTGCAGGGATCGGTTTCGTCGCCACGACGCGTGTGAAGCATCCCTGGGACTTGGTGTTCGAGGAGGACCTGCCGGAGTATGCGGACTTCATGAGGGCCAGGCATACGACGGCGTTCCGGGAGCGGCGACGCTTCGAGTTGCGACTGGAGGCTAGCGCTTCCCGCACGTTGCGGAAATACGGGTACTGCGAGGCGGACTGCTGGACTGAGGAGGAGAAACGCGCGGCGGAGACATTGCTGGGTCGTTTGAAGACCGTTGCCGCGGCTCAGGCGGAGAGGTTGAGAGGGGCGGGCAGAATGGTGGATGAGGACACTTGGCTGTGGGGTGAGGAGGGGCCGCCTTTCGCGTCCGAGCTCGACAGCGCCGTTGCTGCCGAGGCTGGAGAGGACGACGTCGCGGCGCGGCGCCTCCGTGCCATGGCCGAAAGGCTTCTGGACCGGAGGCGGGTGCGCTTCGCGACGCGGGAGGAGAAGGGCGCCGCGCGGGATCTGCTTGTTGATGTCGGTGCCCTCGCTGCTTGTGCGTCCCGGGAGGATTTGCGCGAACGTCTGACGGCTGCTGCCGGGCGCCTGACGCATGAGTCTTCGGGTTCGGGTGACAGGGAGGGGTTCCTGCGCGGCGTGGTCGACTTGATGGTGGAGCGGTGGGAGGCGTCTGGGGCGTGGGATGAGCGAGTGTTCGATTCCGTGGCTCCGAGCATGGGCCCGCTGCATATGAGCGCCGTGAAGGAGGCCATGGGCGCGCTGGTGCCCCCGCGCTTGCATAAGAGTTTGGATAAGGCGGCGAAGAGGATGAAGGACGCGTTCGGGGACGTCCGTGGTGGCTGCGCGCTGCGCATGGACAAGTGGGTCGTGAACGTGCGAGCGGAGAGCGCGCTGGCAGAGGGCAGGCTGGAGGGCCAGGCGCTGGAGTTCTTCTTGAAGGTGGCGAGGCAGTTGTGCGCGGGTTTGGGGCTGCCGACGACTGTGGCTTCGGCAAAGGTAGGCCGGCACGTTGGTGCGGAGGAGACCCCGGAGCATTTTGCCCGGATTGCGCACAATTGGACGAGCGTGTGGGATGCGAACTCCGTGAGTGACAAGCAGGAGTTGCTAATGGTCGTCGCCGTGGACCCACTGAGTGGATCTGGTGTCGCGCAGGATTGGATGTTTGTGAGTGTTACGTCTGGTCGGCCGGGGGAGGCGCTCGGGCGAGCCGAGTCTCTCGCAGTGCGCGTGCACGATCGGGCCCGCAGGGAGGACGTGGCAGGGCGAATCGCCCGGAATATCGACGCACTGCTGCGACCGCTCGGTGCCAGTGCTGGGCGGCGCCCGCCGGCGGTGGAGTTCGGGGACGCGACGCGCGTTCGTGTTCCTTCGCAGAGGATCGCCTGCGCGCTCGGGCTTCTGCTGGGCCGTGTCGGGCGCCTGGCGAATGCGGGCGTGCTGGATGCGTCGGCGGAGTCCTTCGTGCCTGACGTATGTCGCGTGCTGCGGGGCGCGTTCGCGTCGTTCCGGGCGGGCGTCGGCGCGCGGGGGGCGCGGGATGTCATGGAGTTGTTGCTTTCGGAGCAGGAATGACGCGACGTTCTGGGCGCGTTCGGCGTCGTGCCTCGCGCGGGTGCTTCGGCGCCCAGCGCGACGGGCGCGAGCTTGCCGAGGGCGGCTGTGCCAGGGGAAGCGGCGGGTGAGGCTGGCGAAGAGGAGGGCCTGGAGGGCGCGTCGACGTTGTCGTTTGCCACGTGGAATATCGCCTGTGGGCATCGCTCGGCCGTGGCGCCGCCCTCCTGGAGCGACCGCGACCAGCGCGCGGCGGTCCTGGGCGAAGTGCTCCGTTGGAGGCAGGCGCGCGGGGTTGATGTCGTTGCTCTGCAGGAATGCGAGGGCGAGGAGGCGTACAAGGAGCTGGAGGCGGAATTCCAATTTGTTGGCGTGGCCCATGCGCACGAGTCCAGGGGGTACGTGCACCTGTACGTGAGGCGCGGTCTGCGCGCGGAAGGCAAGGCTTTGTCAGGGGAGGACCCGTGCGTGCTGTGCCGGGTCGAAGTTCCCGTAGGCGGGGGCGCGGGCGGCGCGGGGGGGGTGAACGTGGCCGCGGTCCACTTGCCCGCGGGTGCGGCATGGGAGCGGCGTCACGCGATACTTCGGAAGATTACGAGGACTTGCGCGGAAGGTTGCGACCGGCTGCTCATTGTGGGCGACATGAACAGCACGGACTCCCAGGTGCAGGCCGCCGTGGAGCAGCTGCGTTTGAAGGACACCTGGTACGAGGGTCGTTCTTGGGGCTGCCCAGGGAACAAGTTTTACTCGGGTCTCGGCGAGAGGGGGCTGTCGGCCAGAGACGGGACCGGGTTATGTTCGGGGCGGAGCTTTGGGCGGAGGTGCATTTGGTAGGGAAGGGGAAAGTGTTCTTCGAGGGCTGCGAATTCCATGTGTCAGACCACTTTGGGCTGTTCGGGTATGTGCGTGCCCACGCGTGCTTTGGTTCTCGCGAGCATAAGATGAGGGCCCTGGCGCAACGCTGCCGGCTCGCGCTCCAGGCGACGCGCGATCGGTCGCACCGGCTGGAGGGTGCCGAGGTCCAGAATCGGTTGCAGCAGGGGCGGGAGGCTGCGGCCTTGGCGAGGCTGCAGGCGCAGGACCGAAACCGGGAGGCGTACTTGCGAACGCAGCAACGCGAGGCAGCCCGAAGACAGCGCCGTCGGGAAGAGCTGGTGTCCGCGGCGTTCGGGCCGCAGAGTTTGTTCGCGTCGGAGCGCCTGGCTCAGCCTCCGCCGAGCCCTGGAGAGATGGACGTGCCTCGCGTGGATGGTATTCGCGCGGCTTCGTGGGACAGCGTGAGTAGCGTGCCCGTCCGTGGGATGCCGCGGCCTGGGCATTCTTGCTACGTGGTCAGCGTGACGCAGCTGATGCTGCGGACGCCTTCCGTCTGGGAGTGGCTTCGATGGCACGCGGAGGGCGATTGCGAGGAGAGGGCCAGTGGGCGTTGCTGCGTCTGCGGGATGTGGGACACGCACAATCAGTTGGTGTCGCGACGCTGGCAGGGCGGACCCGTGAGCGTGCGGCGGCGAAAGAATGTTGATAGCGAGGACGTTTTCCTCGGGCAGCCCAGTGAGTTCGACAACGAGTGGCAGCAGCATGATGTGTTTGCGTATTGGGGTAAGCTGATGTCGGCTGCGCGCCGCGGAGATGAGTTGGCCGGACGCTTTGCGTCGTGGGACCCCGAGAGCATTCGTGCGACGAACATGCGCGTGACGCACGTGGATCGGATGTTCGGGTTTGTGATGGAGAAGCGGCAGAAATGCCGTCAGTGCGGGCACTTGTCCGTCTCGTAAGAGGCGGAGGATGTTCTGAAGCTGCGGGTCCACGCGCGGCCCGGCGGGCCGATGATGTTGTCGGAAATGTACTCCGACTTTTGCGCGCCTGAACAAGTTGAGAAGAGCTGCCCAGCGTGTTGCCGCGCGGATGCCGACCGGGTTTGGCACGACCAGCAGACGCGACTCCCGGGCGTGCCGCGCGTTTTGGTGGTTCAATTGAGGAGGGGCCATGAGGCGCGGCAGCCCGTGTGGGTCGAAGAGCAACTGAGGCTGCATGGGCTTCCCCAGATGCAGCTGGTTGGCGTTGTGTACCACAATGGGCAAACAGTGCATACCGGTCACTATACGACGTTGTGCCGCGTCCCTGACGGGGGCTACGGTTTGTTTGACGACGACAAGCCGCCGCGCAGGATGCGAGGCGAGCCGGCGCACGTGAAGCCGAAGGAGGCGTACATGGCGGTGTACTGTCGCATGGGGCGCAGTCAGGGGCAGAGCGCCGACGCGGGGGCACCAGGGGTTGGCGGGGCGCCAGATGAGCAGAGCGGGGGAGGGGGGGGCGGGGCAGGCATCGGGGGTGTGGGAGCTGGCGGGAGTGAGGTGACTGGCGTCGGTGGCGGTGGCGCCGGCGGCGCGAGCGCCTCGGGTCTCGGCGCGCGTTGCCGCGCTGCGGGGCGGCAGCCTGCAGAGGTCGCGGCGGAGAGCGAGGCGGGGTCGAGCGTGCGGGCGCCGGTGCCGGTCCGGGCGGGTGCCCCGCTTACGCCGGAGCGCGAAGGGGGCGATGGTGTCCTCAGCTCGCCGGCCACGGCCAGGCGAGTGCGGCGGAAGACTCCGGCTTCGCCGTCCGGGGAGATGCGCGGCGTCGATGCCGGCGGGGTCGCCGGGAGTGGCGCGGCGACGGCGAAGGGCGGGGTGCTCTGCGCCGCGCGTGCCGTGGGCGCGGCGGGCGGCCCGGGCGCGAGCGGCGGGGTCGCTGCGGGGTTGGGCTCTGTGCGCGGCGGAGGAGGGGGAGGGGGAGGAGGAGGGGGAGGTGCGGGGCGAGGAGGGGGAGGTGTGCGAGGAGGTGGAGGAGGGGGTGGAGGGGGGTGGGCCGCGGGCTCGCCCGTCGGGGCTGCGCCGCATTCCGCAGCGAGGCGCGCGCGGAGGAAGAGGGCGGCGTCGCCGTCTGGCGCGGGCTGCGCCTCCGCTGGCGACGGAGTCGGTGGTCGCGCCGAGACGAGGCTGGGTGGCGGCGCCAATGGCGCGTTAGAGTCTGGGGACGTTGGCGGAGGGAACGATGGTGCCGCTGGGAGAGATGCGCGAGGTGGGGGCGGCCTTGCGAAGCTGCGTGCGGGCGGCAAAGGCCGCGGCAAAGCGGGGGGGCACGCGGCTGCGTCGGGCGACGCAGAGGTGGCTGCGGAGGAGCCGGGAGTCTGCGCGGGGAGAGGATTGCCGGGGGCGGCCAGGGCGTCCGCGCCAGGGGGGAGAAAGCCGGAGACTGTGCCAGAGGCAGTGGCTCCGCGCAGGTCTGCCCGGCTGGCGGCGCAATCTGCGCCTGGCGCGGTCGCGGGGGAGGGGGCGGGGGCGGGCGAGGGCGCGTTTGTTCGCGCGGGGGTGCTGCTGCGCCCGAAGCGCGTGGAGCGGGCGGAATCTTCGCGCGGAGGCGGCGCCGACCGAGTGGTGACAGGTTTCGGTTCAGAAAGGGTCGAGGACTTGGCTGCTTTCCAGCGCGGCCGCGCTCGGGCGGATGCGACGCGCGCGCCGCAGCGGGTGTCGGGGGGGACCCGGGGGTTGGCCGTGGACATGCAGGGGAATGAGCTGGATCGGTCGGCGGGGTCCGCCTGGCATTCGGGCCGATAGGGCAGGGCTGGGCAAGGATTTTGGGTTTCGAAGAGGGAATGAAGGGGAGGAGTGTGTGTGTGTGTGTGTGTGTGTGTGTGTGTGTGTGTGTGTGTGTGTGTGTGTGTGTGTGTGTGTGTGTGTGTGTGTGTGTGTGTGTGCGTGCGGGTGGGGTGGAGGGCGGGGGGGGGATGGGATTG
>CAUYUJ010018466.1:10000-132500 GCA_963575745.1 Prorocentrum cordatum
TGGGGCGGTGCCTCCCCCCTCCGGAGCGCCGGCGGGAAGGGGGGGGCGGGGTGCGCGGGGGCGCGAGGATTTCGCGGGGGATTGAGAGCGCTGAGCAGCGGGGGGATGGGTTTGTGAGTGCGAAGGCGTCGGTCCGTCTGTATCTGTAGATGTTTGCGTTTGTGTGTGTGTGTGTGTGTGTCTGGCAGGCATGTGTGTGTGTGTGTGCGTGTGTGTGTGTGTGTGGCCGCGTCTGTGTGTATGTGTGTGTGTGCGTGTGCGTGTGGGTGTGTCTGTGTCTGTGTCTGTGTTAGTGTCTGTATGCGCGCGCGCGCGCGTGTGTGTGTGTGTGTGTGATTGTTTTTTTTTGTGTGTGTGTGTGTGTGTGTTTGAGTGCGTGTGTGTGCGTGTGTGTGTGCGTGTGTGTGTGTGTGTGTGTGCGCGTGCGTGTGTGTGCATGTGTGTGCGTGAGGGGTGCCGGTGCGTGAGTGAGCGCGCGTGGTTGTGAGTGCGTGCGCGCGTGAGATTGTATTTATTCGCGTGCGCGCGTATGTGCGTGCGCGCGCTCGTGCCTGGTGCGTTGCCGCGCCGGCTGACGTCGATCCTATTTTCGCATGCTTGTCCATCTGTACATGTCTACATACAGGTGCGCTGCCACGGAAGCATCGCTCTCGCGCGCTGGAAGACGCCTTGAAACTCATACATGTATGTGTTCATTCTATAATTGGAAATAAATTCACCGTGCGCATTCCAGAGATATGCATGGACTTATGACACGTGGCTAGGAGCTCTACGAGGTCCCCGGCGGTAACCAGGTTGACGGTTTACCGCCGGCGCCCAGTGCGGCGTTCCGCGCTTGGCTTCGCTATCCGGGTTTTGGACGCCTACAAGTTTTCAGTACCAGTTCACTTGGAGCAACCGACTTCATGTTGACTCCGAAAATTATCAACTTGATTTTTTCTGTAGAAAAGCTCCCAGAAGCTCCCGCTTTGATGCTGAGCTTTCTCACGGATTCAAGGAGCTCTACGAGGTTCCCGGCGGTGACCAGGTTGCGGTTTCACGCACGCGTGCCAGTCCGGCGCCTGGAGAGCTAGTGGCAGAAAAATCTCGACGGGAACTTTGCTGACTTTTGCCGGTTGAAAATTTTGTTCTCGAAAATTCAACAATTCGTTTGAGCCTCTAGTATTTTTTCCCGTGTATTCGATCTTATTCCCGCTCGCCATCTTGATCTCAGCTCGATCGGGTAACTTTGAAGACCAAAAAGCACGGTGGCGGTAACGGCCGTTTCGATTCATCTTGATACGCGCTATCGGTTTTCTGAACATAACTCGAGCTCTAAGGCAGCTACAGAGCTGGTAAGCACAGCTAATGCATGCAGAATCATCAGGCGCGTTCGCCTGTTGAACCCAGAGGTCTGAACTCGGTCTGTCAGCCGAGCTAGGTACGCAAACCTGTTTCTATTATTCGAGTCAACTTGATACGCGTTGTCGGTATTTTCTACTTAACTCGAGCTGTAGGGCAGCTACAGTGCTGGTAAGCACACCTATCGCATCAGAATGATCAGACGAGTTCGTCTGTTGAATTCCATAGGTCTGAATCGGTCTGCTAGCCGAGCTAGGTCCCACAAAACCTTCTTACTATTTCGAGTCCACTGATTGAGCCGTTGTCGGTATCTTTGGTATTCACTCGAGGGTAGGGCCAGCTTACAAGTGCTTGCAAGCAACCTATCGCACTCAGGTAATAAAAGGCGCGTTCGCCTGTTGAATCCATAGGTCTGAAATCGGTCTGCTAGCCGAGCTAGGTCCGCAAACCTATTCGTATTATTCGAGTCAACTTGATACGCGTTGTCGGTATTTTCTACTTAACTCGAGCTGTAGGGCAGCTACAGTGCTGGTAAGCACACCTTTCGCACTCAGAATAATCAGGCGCGTTCGCTTGTTGAATCCAGAGCTCTGAACTCGGTCTGCTGCGCGATCTAGAATCACGAAACTGTTCGTATTCTTCCGGTCATCTTGAGAGCTACTGTCGGCGTTCTGCACTTAGCTCGGGCTGTAGGGGGGCTGCAGGGCGGGTAATCACAGGAATCGATTCGGAGACATCAGACGCCTCTGTCTGCTGCATCCAGAGGTCCGAACTCGGTCTGATACTCGAGTTGGGCTGAAAAACTATTCGTTCTCTGCAATTTCCTTCGACATTATATGTTGTCAGGAAGCTCTACGAGTCCCCCGGCGGTGACTAGGTTGACGGTTTACCGCCGGCGCCAGTAACTCGTAGAGCTTCCCCTTAGCAAGTTATCGCTGGGAGCTTAAGAGTAATTCCGGGGCGCTGGAGATCTAGTTGGCAAGGAAAATCTCGACGGACCTTTTGCTGACTTTTGGTCGGTTTTAAAAAATTGCTTTCGAAATTCCTCGATTCGTTAAAGCTCTAGTATTTTTCCCGATATTCGATCTTATTCCCGCGCCATCTTGATCTCAGCTCGATCGGGTACCTTTGAAGGCCAAAAAGCAGGGGGGCGGGAACGGCCGTTTCGACATCTTAATACGCGCTGTCGGTTTTCTGAATATAACTCGAGCTGTAGGGCAGCTACAGTTGGTAAGTACACGTATTGCTCTCAGAATGATCAGGCGCGTTCGCCTGTTGAATTCAGAGGTCTGAAATCGGTCTCTCAGCCGAGCTAGGTTCGCAAACCTGTTTCTTTAATTCGAATCAACTTGATACGTGTTGTCGGTATTTCAACTTAACTCGAGCTCTAGGGCAGCTAGAGTGCTGGTAAGCACTCCTATCGCACTGAGAATGATCAGACGTTGAATCCATAGGTCGAAACTCGGTCTGCTAGTCGAGCTAGGTCCGCAAACCTATTCCTATTATTCGAGTCAACTTGATACGCGTTGTCGGTATTTCCTACTTAACTCGAGCTGTAGGGCAAGCACACCTACCGCACTCAGAATCATCAGGCGCGTTCGCCTGTTGAATCTAGAGCTCTCAACCCGGTCTGTTGCGTAATCGAGAATCACGAAACTGTTCGTATTCTTCAGTCATCATGAGAGCTACTGTCGGCGTTCTGCACTTAATTCAGGCTGTAGGGAGGCTGCAGGGCGGGTAATCACAGGAATCGATTCGGCGAGATCAGACGCGACCGTCTGTCGCACTCAGATGTCTGAACTCGATCTGATACTCAAAATCGGTGAAAAAACTATTTCGTCCTCTGCAATTTTTTTTCTGACAGTATATGTTGTCAGGAAGCTCTACGGAGTTCCCCAGTCCCCCCGGCGGTAACCAAGGTTGACGGTTTACGCCGGCGCCCAGGTGGAAAGAAATCTCGACGGACCTTCTTGGGACTTTTGGTCGGTTTGAAATTGTGTTCTCGAATTTGACATCGTTAGAGCTCTTAGTATTTTTTCCCCATGATATTCGATCGTATTCCCGCTCGCCATCTGAGCTTCAGCTCGATCGGGTAACTTTGAAGAAAAAAAAGCAGGGGGCAGGGGGCAGGGAACGGCCGGCGGGAACGGCCGTTTCGAGTCATCTTGCTACGGGCTGTCGGTATTTTCAACTTAACTCGAGCTGTAGGGCAGCTACAGTGTTGGTAAGTACACGTATCGCTCTCAGAATGATCAGGCGCGTTCGCCTGTTGAATCTAGAGGTCTGAACTCGGTCTGCTACCCGAGCTAGGGTCGAAAACTTAATCGTATTATTCGAGTCATTGTCACAGACGCTGTCGGTTTTTCGTACTTAACTCGATCTGTAGGGCATCTACAGAGCTGATAATCACAGAGATCGATTGGGAACTATCAAGCGTATTATCAGACGCGTTCGCCGGTTGAATCCATAGGTCTAAACTCGGTCTGCTAGCCGAGCTAGGTCCGCAAACCTATTCGTATTATTCGAGTCCACTTGATACGCGTTGTCGGTATTTTCTACTTAACTCGAGCTGTATGGCAGCTACAGTGCTTGTAAGCACCTGTACCACACTCGGAATCATCAGGCGCGTTCGCCTGTCGAATCGAGAGCTCTGAACTCGGTCTGTTGCGTGATCGAGAATGACGAAACTATTCGTAATTGTCCTGTCATCTTGAGAGCTACTGTCGGCGTTCTGCACTTAATTCGGGCTGTATGAGGGAGGCTGCAGGGCGGGTAATCACAGGAATCGATTCGGAGACATCAGACGCGTCCGTCTGTCGCATTCAGAGGTCTGAACTCGGTCTGATACTCGAGTTGGGCTCAAAAACTATTCGTTCTCTGCAATTTTTTTCCGACAGTATATGTTGTCAGGAAGCTCTACGAGTCTTCCGGCGGTAACAAAGGTTGACGGTTTACCGCCGGCGCCCAGTTGGCAAGAAAAATCTCGACGGACCTTTTGGTGACTTTTTTTTTCTTTTTTTTTTTTTTTTTTTTATTTTTTTTTTTTTGTCGGTTGAAAATTTTGTTCTCGAAATTTGACAATTCGTTAGAGCTCTAGTATTTTTTCCCATGATATTCGATCTTATTCCCGCTCGCCATCTTGATCTCAGCTCGATCGGGTAACTTTGAAGGCCAAAAAGCAGGGGGCGGGAACGGCCGTTTCGAGTCATCTTGATACGCGCTGTCGGTTTTCTGAACATAACTCGAGCTGTAGGGGGGGGGTTTCCCCAAACAAGCTTACAGAGGCTGGTAAGCACAGCTAATGCATGCGAATGATCAGGCGCGTTTGCCTGTTGAACCCAGAGGTCTGAACTCGGTCTGTCAGCCGAGTTAGGTCCGCAAACCTGTTTCTATTATTCGAGTCAACTTGATACGCGTTGTCGGTATTTTCTACTTAACTCGAGCCGTAGGGCAGCTACAGTGCTGGTAAGCACTCGTATCGCACTCAGAATGATCAGACGCGTTCGCCTGTCGAATCCATAGGTCTGAACTCGGTCTGCTAGTCGAGCTAGGTCCGCAAAAACCTATTCGTATTATTCGAGTCAACTTGATACGCGTTGTCGGTATTTTCTACTTAACTCGAGCTGTAGGGCAGATACTGTGCTGGTAAGCACACCTACCGCACTTAGAATCATGAGGCGCGTTCGCCTGTTGAATCCAGAGCTCTCAACTCGGTTTGTTACGCGATCCAGAATCACGAAACTGTTTGTATTCTTCAGTCATCTTGAGAGCTATTGTCGGCGTTCTGCACTTAATTCGGGCTGTAGGGAGGCTGCAGGGCGGGTAATCACAGGAATCGATTCGGCGAGATCAGACGCGTCCGTCTGTCGCATTCAGATGTCTGAACTCGGTCTGATACTCGAAATCGGCTGAAACACTATTCGTTCTCTGCAATTTTTTCCGACAGTATATGTTGTCAGGAAGCTCTACGAGTCCCCCGGCGGTAACAAAGGTTGACGGTTTACCGCCGGCGCCCAGTTGGCAAGAAAAATCTCGACGGACCTTTTGCTGACTTTTGGTCGGTTGAAAATACCTCGTAGAGCTCTTCGTTATCGATGAGCTAGAGGAATTCCGGCGCGGGGTAGAGCTAGTTGGCCCACCCGGCCGAGGCGGACAATGTGGCAACTTTTGGGTGGTTTTGTAATTTTTTGAAAGATATTTGACAATTCATTTTGAGAAAGCAGATTTTTACTCCGAGCATTGAGATATAAACTTCGTTCCCTGAGCAGCTCAGCTCTCTAGAGTGATTTTCAGTACCAGTTAACTTGGAGCAACCGACTTCATGTTGACTCCGAAAATTATCAACTTGATTTTTTCTGTAGAAAAGCTCCCAGAAGCTCCCGCTTTGATGCTGAGCTTTCTCACGGATTCAAGGAGCTCTACGAGGTTCCCGGCGGTGACCAGGTTGACGGTTCACCGCCGGTGCCAGTTTTGTTCTCGAAATTTGACAATTCGTTACAGCGCTAGTATTTTTTCCCGTGATATTCGATCTTATTCCCGCTCGCCATCTTGATCTCAGCTCGATCGGGTAACTTTGAAGGCCAAAAAGCGTCCCGGCGGGAACGGCCGTTCCGAGTCATCTTGATACGCGCTGTCGGTATTTTGTACTTAACTCGAGCTGTACAACCAGCTACAGAGCTGGTAAGCACACCTATCGCTCTCAGAATCATCAGGCGCGTTCGCCTGTTGAACCCAGAGGTTTCAACTCGGTCTGCTAGCCGAGCTAGGTCCGCAAACCTATTCGTATTATCCGAGCCATATTAATAGACGCTCTCGGCTTTCCGTACTTTAACTCGAGCTGTAGGGCAGCTACAGAGCTGGTAAGCACACCTATCACATTTAGAATTATCACGCGCGTTCGTCTGTTGAATCCAGAGGACTGAAATCGGTCTGCTAGCCGAGCTAGGTTCGCAAATCTATTCGTATTATTCGAGTCATCTTGATAGACGCTCTCGGTTTCCTGTACTTAACTCGAGCTCTAGGGCAGCTACAGGGCTCATTGTGACATACATCGATGGGAAATCATCAGTCGCGTTCGTCTATTTAACTAAGAGTTCTGAACTCGGCCTGCTGCCCGAGCTAGGTTCGCGAAACGATTCGTATTGTCTAAATAATCTTACGTGCTCTCAATTTTCTGCACCCAACTCGTGCTGGGGAAGGGCTACAGTGCTGCGGGTCACAGATATCGATTTGCACATCAGACGCGTCTTCCGGTCGATTCCAGAGCTCGGAACTCGGTCTGCTGCTCGAACTAGGTTCGCAAAACTATTATATTATTCGAGTCGATACTGTGAGTTTTCTGCACTTAACTCGGGCTGTAGGGTGGCTTCAGGGCTGGGAATCACATGAGTGGATTCGCAGACATCAGACGCGCCCGCCTGTCGCATTCAGAGGTCTGAACTCGATTTGATACTCGAACTGGGTTACGAAACTGTTTGTTTTTTCGATAGCGTTATCTTAAGAGCTCTGCAATCGCTTGGGCTCAAAAAATAGTCGTTCTTTTGACTTTTTTCCCACAGTATATATTGTCAGAAAGCTCTACGAGCCCCCCGGCGGTAAGAAAGGTTGACGGTTTACCGCCGGCGCCCAGTGCCTCGTGGAGCCCTTCGGCATCGATGAGCTAGAGGAATTCCGGCGCGGAGTGCAGCTAGTTCGCCTATTCCCGGATAGCTCCTTGGAGAGCTAAGGGTTCCAGATAAGAAGCCGGCTGTGGGTGGTGAGGAGCACACGCCCACCTCCGCCGGTCCACGATTCTCGCAGCAACTCGCCGGAGGTTGCAGCAGGTCCGGGAGCGTGGCTTCCCAGCGTTTCCCAATACGCGTGGCTCCAGGGTGCGCGAAGCGCTTCGGCAGAGCTTCGGAAGAGCATCGGCAGTTCTTCCAGGGTCCTAGGCAGATCTTCCTCGCGCGCGGCCTGGCAGAGGTCCCCGTGCGGCGTGCTGGAGCGCTTCGCGCTTCGCGCCTGGCTTCGCTATCCGGTTTTGGACGCTTACAAGTGGACGCTTACAAGTGCGGCCCGGGCGGACAATTCCCGGATAGCTCCTTGGAGAGCTGAGGGTTTCAGATAAGAAGCCGCAGGTGGGTGATGAGGGGCTCGATCGGGCACCTTTTACTGTCAAAAAGCGTCTCGGCGGGAACGGCCCTTTCGAGTCATCTTGTCACGCGTTGTCACGAGCTCTAGGGCAGCCACAGAGCTGGCAATCAGCGGTCTGCCTAGCCGAGCGAGGCCCGCAAACCTATTCGTATTATTCGAGTCATCTACAAACGCTCTCGGTTTTCTGTACTTAACTCGAGCTCTAGGGCAGCTACAGGGCTCATTGTCACAGACATCGATGGGGGATCAGCAGTTGCGTTCGTCTATTGAACCAACAGCTCTGAACTCGGCCTGCTGTCCGAGCTAGGTTCGCGAAACTTTTCGTATTGTGCGCATCATCTTGAGAAGTGCTCTGAATTTTCTGCACTCAACTCGTGCTGGGGAGGGCTACAGTGCTGCGGTTCACAGATATCGATTTCCACAGATTAGGTGCATCTGTCGGTCGATTCCAGAGCTGCGAACTCGGTCTGCTGCTCGAACTAGGTCCGCAAAACTATTCTAGTATTCGAGTTGATACTGTCGGTTTTCTGTACAGAAACTCGGGCTGTAGGGGGGCTGCAGGGCTGGGAATCAGATGAGTGTTCGCAGACATCAGACGCGCCCGCCTGTCGCATTCAGAGGTCTGAACTCGGTTTGATTCTTGACTGGGTTGCGAAACTGTTTCTTTTTTGTTAGAGTCATCTTGAGAGGTCTGAAATCGCTTGGGCTGAAAATTAGTCGTCCTTTGGAGCTTTTCCCACACTATATACTGTCAGGAAGCTCTACGAGTCCCCCGGCGGTAAGACAGATTGACTTACTGCGGGCGCCCAGTTTTGTTCTCGAAATTCAACCATTCGTTAGAGCTCTAGTATTTCTTCCCGTGATATTCGATCTTATTCCCGCTCGCTATCTTGATATGAGCTCGATCGGGTATCTTTTATTGCCAAAAAGCGTCCCGGATCGGCCGTTTCGAGTCATCTTTATACGCGTTGTCGCTATTTTGCACTTAACTCGAGCTGTAGGGCAGCTAGAGAGCTGGCAAGCACACCTATCGCATTCAGAATTATCAGGCCCGTTCGCCTGTTGAATCCAGATGTCTGAAATCGGTCTGCTGGCCGAGCTAGGTCCGGAAACCTATTCGTATTATTCGAGTCATCTTGACAGACGCTCTCGGTTTTCTGTACTTAACTCGAGCTGTAAGGCAGCTACAGGGCTGATTGTCACAGACATCGATGGGGAATCATCAGTCGCGTTCGTCTATTGAACCAAGAGCTCTGAACTCGGCCTACTGCCCGAGCTAGGTTTGCAAAACTATTCGTATTGTCCGAATCATCTTGAGAAGTGCTCTCGATTTTCTGCACTGAACTCGTGCTGGGGAGATGGTACAGTGCTGCGGGTCACATTCATCGATGGTCGATTCCAGAGCTCAGAACTCGGTCTGCTGCTCGAACTAGGTCCGCGAAACTATTGTATCATTCGAGTCGATACTGTCGGTTTTCTGCAATAAACTCGGGCTCTAGGGGCTGCAGGGCTGGGAATCACATGAGTGGATTTGCAGAGATCAGACGCGCCCGCCTGTCGCATTCAGAGGTCTGAACTCGGTTTGATACTCGAACTGGGTTGCGAAACTTTTTTTTTTTTTAGGGTCATCTTGAGAGGTCTGAAATCGCTTGGGCTGAAAAACTAGTCGTTCTTTGGAGTTTTTTTCTACACTATATATTGTCAGGAAGCTCTACGAGTCCCCCGCGGAAAGAAAGGTTGACGGTTTACCGCCGGCGCCCAGTTGTGTACGATCGAAAACAATATTCCTTTATTTTCAAGCTGGTATTGAACAACGCTTTCTGCTCTCGAAACCGACGTCGCCTTTTGAGAGCTCTACGAGGATCCCGGCGGTAACCTGGTTGACGGTTTACCGCCGGCTCTCAGTTCCGGCGCGCTGGAGAGCTAGTTGGTAACTTTTACGGTCAAAAAGCACACTGTAGGACAGTTACAGCTAATCGATGTAGGACAGCTACAGAGCTGGTAAGCACAGCTAATCGATGTAGAATGATTAGGCCCGTTCGCCTGTTGAACCCAGAGCTCTGAACTCGGTTTGCTAGCCGAGCTAGACCCGCAAACCTATTCGTATTATTCGAGTCATCTTGATTCGCACTGTCGGTATTCTGAACTTAACTCGAGATATAGGCCAGCTAGAGAGCTGGTAGGCACATCTCATCGTTTCAGAATGGTCTGGCGTGTTCGGCTGTTCCAACCAGAGCTCTGAACTGTCTGCTAGCCGAGCCAGACGCGTCCGCCTGTCGCATTCAGAGGTCTGAACTCCGTCTGGTACTCGAGTTGGGCTGAAAAACTATTCGTTCTCTGCAATTTTTTTCGACATTATTGTTGTCAGAAAGCTCTACGAGTCCCCCGGCGGTAACAAAGGTTGACGGTTTACCGCCAGCGCCCAGTTGGCCGACCCGGCCCCGACCCGGCCCCGACGGACAGTTGGGTCGGTCGGACGAACTTTGTACCTCGTAGAGCTCTTCGAAGCTGATCTAAGAGGAATTCGGGCGCAGGGTGGAGCTAGTTGGCCGACCGCGCTTTAAGAGACAATGTGGTAACTTTGGGTCGAGTTTCTAATGTTTGTGCAAAATTTGAAAATTCGTTTTGAGAACGGGTATTTTTCTCACGTGTAGCAGGTTATGCCGCGACTGCCAGTTAAATTTTCAGGTCCGTAGCTCAAATATTACTATCATAACACTTGCTGGAACCGACGGCCGTTTCTAGTCATCGTGACGCGCATGAACGGTTTCAGTACTTATCTCGGGATATAAACAGCTGCAGAGCTGATGCTTACAGAAACCAATTGGGAATCATGAGGCGCGTCCATCTGTTCGATCTACAGCTCTGAACTCGGCCTGCTGCTCGAGCTGGGTCCGCAAACTTATTTCTGTTCTTTGAGTCATTTCGACGAGTGTTCTCCGTTTTCTGTACTGAACTCGCGATATCTTGGAAAAAATCTAAATGTGTGGTGGGCAGCGCCGCGCAAGCTAGCTCTACGAGGCTCCCGGTGGTAACTTGGTTGACGGTTTACCGCCGGCTCCCAGTGAGAGATTTGAACATTCGTACCTCCTAGAGCTCTTCGGCATCGATGAGCTAGAGGAATTCCGGCGCGGGGTGGAGCTAGTTGGCACACCCGGCCGAGGCGGACAATGTGGTAACTTTTGGGTGGTTTTGCAATTTTTTGAAAGATATTTGACCATTCATTTTAAGAAAGCAGATTTTTCGCACCTGTAAACGCTTATGAGGGCTTCTCTGTCTTAGTATGAGCTCTATAGGCACACTATTACTATCAAAACACTTGGAGCAACCATCTTCATGTCGACACGAAAAACAAATCATTTCTCTCTTTTTCGAGAAATGCTTGCAGAAGCTCTCTCTTTCGACTGCGAGCACTCTCGCGCGTGAAATCAGCTCTACGAGGTTCCCGGCGGTGACCAGTTGACGGTTCACCGCCGGCGCCAGTAATTCCGGCGCGCTGGAGAGCTAGTTGGCTCGAAAAAAAAGAACTGAACTTTTCACAACTTTTGGTCGGTTGAAAATTTTGTTCTCGAAATTTGACAATTCGTTAGAGCTCTAGTATTTTTTCCCGTGATATTCGATCTTATTCCCGCTCGCCATCTTGATCTCAGCTCGATCGGGTAACTTTGAAGGCCAAAAAGCACACTGGCGGGATCGGCTGTTTCGAGTCATCTTGATACGCGTTGTCGGTATTTTGTACTTAACTCGAGCTGTAGGGCAGCTACAGAGCTGGTAAGCACACCTATCGCACTCAGAATCATCAGGCGCGTTCGCCTGTTGAATCCATAGGTCTGAACTCGGTCTGCTAGCCGAGCTAGGTCCGCAAACCTTTTCGTATTATTCGAGTCAACTTGATACGCGTTGTCGGTATTTTCTACTTAACTCGAGCTGTAGGGCAGCTACAGTGCTGGTAAGCACACCTATCGCACTCAGAATCATCAGGCGCGTTCGCCTGTTGAATCCATAGGTCTGAACTCGGTCTGCTAGCCGAGCTAGGTCCGCAAACCTATTCGTATTATTCGAGTCAACTTGATACGCGTGGTGGTATTTTGTACTTAATTCAAGCTGCAGGGCAGCTACAGAGCTGGTACGCACATCCATCGCATTCAGAATCATCAGGCGCGTTCGCCTCTTGACTCCAGAGGTCTGAACTCGGTCTGCTAGCCGAGCTAGGTCCGCAAATCTATTCGTATTATTCGAGTCATCTTGACAGACGCTCTCGGTTTTCTGTACTTAACTCGAGGAGCTGTAGGGCAGCTACAGAGCCTATAGTCACAGAAATCACTTGGGAATTATAGGGCGCGTTTTTCTGTTGTATCGAGAGCTCTGAACTCGGCCTGCTGCCCGAGCTAGGTTCGCGAAACTATTCGTATTGTCCGAATCATCGTGAAAAGTGCTCTCAATTTTCTGCACTCAACTCGTGCTGGGGGAGGGCTACAGTGCTGCGGGTCATAGAAATCGATTTGCACACATCAGGCGCGTTCTTTCTTCGATTCGAGAGCTCAGAACTTCGAAACTGTTTGTTTTTTTGTTAGAGTCATCTTGAGAGGTCTGAAATCGCTTGGGCTGAAAACTAGTCGTTCTCTGGATTTTTTCCCACACTATGTACTGTCAGGAAGCTCTACGAGTCCCCCGGCGGTAAGAAAGGTTGACGGTTTACCGCCGGCGCCCAGTAATTCCGGCGCGCTGGAGAGCTAGTTGGCTCGAAAAAAAAAGAACTGAACTTTTCACAACTTTTGGTCGGTTGAAAATTTTGTTCTCGAAATTCAACAATTCGTTTGTGCTCTAGTATTTTTTCCCGTGATATTCGATCTTATTCCCGCTCGTCATCTTGATCTCAGCTCGATCGGGTATCTTTTACTGCCAAAAAGCACACTGGCGGGATCGGCCGTTTCGAGTCATCTTGATACGCGTTGTCGGTATTTTGTACTTAACTCGAGCTGTAGGACAGCTACAGAGCTGGTAAGCACAGCTAATCGATGTAGAATGATTAGGTGCGTTCGCCTGTTGAATCCAGAGCTCTGAACTCGGTTTGCTAGCCGAGCTATGTCCGCAAACCTATTCGTATTATTCAAGTCATCTTGATTCGCACTGTCGGTATTCTGAACTTAACTCGAGATATAGGACAGCTACAGAGCTGGTAAGCACGCCCTACGACTCAGAATGATCAGGCGCGTTCGGCTGTTCCAACCAGAGGTCTGAACTCGGTCTGCTAGCCGAGCCAGGTCCGCAAATCTATTCGTATTATTCGAATCATCTTGATAGGCGCTCTTGGTTTCCTGTACTTAACTCGAGCTATAGGACAGCTACAGGGCTGATAGTTACAGAACCGATTCAGAATCATCAGTCGCGTTTGTCTGTCGAATCCAGAGCTCTGAACTCGGTCTGCTGCGCGATCCAGAATCACGAAACTGTTCGTATTCTTCCAGTCATCTTGAGAGCTACTGTCGGCGTTCTGCACTTGACTCGGGCTGTAGGGAGGCTGCAGGGCGGGTAATCACAGGAATCGATTCGGAGACATCAGACGCGTCCGTCTGTCGCATTCAGAGGTCTGAACTCGGTCTGATACTCGAGTTGGGCTGAAAAACTATTCGTTCTCTGCAAGTTTTTTCGACATTATATGTTGTCAGGAAGCTCTACGAGTCCCCGGCGGTAACAAAGGTTGACGGTTTACAGCCGGCGCCCAGTGGGTAGTTTTGCAAATATTTGAAAGATATTTCACAATTTATTTTGAGAAAGCAGATCTTTCGCACCTGTAGAAAGCTTCGAGGGCCTCTGCGTCTTAATATGAGCGCTGAAGGCGCACTTTTACTATGAAAACACTTGGCGCAACCAACTTTCTATAGACATGAAAAAAATGAAGATTCAAGTTTTCGAGAAATGCCTCGAGAAGCTCTCTTTCGACTCTTAGCACTCTCACGCGTGAAAAGAGCTCTACGAGGTTCCCGGCGGAGACCAGGTTGACGGTTCACCGCCGGTGCCATCTCGAAAGGGTCTCTTAGCTCTCCGGGTTTTGAACGCTGCCAAGATTGGCTGACGCGGCCGAGGCGGACAATGTGACAACTTTTCGGTGGTTTTACGAATATTTAAAAGATATTTGAGGGTCTCTGCGTTTTAATATGAGCTCTCTAGATGCACTTTTACTATCAAAACACTTTGCAGAACCATCTTGATGTCGACATGAAAAAAACATGTTTTCTCTTTTTCGAGAAATGCTTCCAGAATCCTCTATTTTGATGCTGAGCACTCTTACGCGTGCTAGGAGCTCTACGAGGTTCCCGGTGGTGACCAGGTTGACGGTTCAGCGCCGGCGCCAGTTAGAAGCCGGATGGTGCCCGCCAGGAGCTCCTGTACAGCGGTCCACAGGCCTCGTAGAAACCCGGGCGAGACAGCAGCGGGTTCGGGGGCGCTGTGCACGCATGCCTGCACGCATGCAGGCACGCGGGAAAGCGTTCCTGACAGCGCTTCGAAAGTGCTGCAGGGGAGCTCCCGAGCGCTCTCGAGATATCCCGTTCCGGAGGGTGTCTTCGCTCTCCGGGTTTTGGACGCTACCAAGTTCGGAGACATCAGGCGCGTTCGCTTGTCGCATGTAGAGGTCTTTACTCGGTCTGCTACTCGAGCTAGGTTCGCGAAACTATTTGTAACTCGTAGAGCTTCCCTTAGGAAGTCATTGCTGGAAGCTTAAGAGTAATTCCGGGGCTAGTTATTGCTGGAAGCTTAGGAAGCTTGGTCGGTTGGAACTAGTATAATTTCCAACCATATTCGATCTTATTCTCGCTCGTTATCTTCATCTCAGCTAGATCGGGCAAATATTCTGCAAAAAAGCATCGCGACGGCATCGGCTGTTTCGAATCATCTTAATACGCGTTGACAGTGCACTGAACTTAACTCGAGATAGATGACAGCTACAGATCTGGTAAGCACAGCTAATCGATTCAGAATGATCAGGCACGTCCGCCTCTTGAATCCAGAGGTCTGAACTCGGTCTGCTAGCCGAGCTAGGTCCGCAAACCTATTCGTATTATTCGAGTCATCTTGACAGACATTCTTGATTTTCTGTATGTAACTCGAGCTATGGGACAGCTACAGGGCTGATGCGTACAGAATTTGATTAAAAATCATCAGTTGCCGTTGTCTGTTCAATTCGGAGCTCTAAACTCGGTCTGCTGCCCGATCTAGAATCGCGAAACCATTCGTATTGTTCGAGTCATTTTGAGAGGTGCTGTCGGTTCTCTGCACTTGGTAGCGTCCAAATCCCGGAGAGCCAAGAGAATCTCGGGGACGGGAAATCTTTTCTGGAGAGCCTTGGGAACCCCCCTAGGGCGCGGCGGAACCGCTGCCAGAAACGCTTCCATGCGTGCCTGCACGCATGCAGGCACGCGTGGAAGCTTGCCGGAAGCTCTCCCGGACACGATGCCGGCTCGAACGACCTGCTGCGGGGATTCTGGAGCGCCGCGGAGGAGCTCCTGGCGGGCACCACCACCGTCCGGCTTCTAATCTTAAGCCCTTTAGCTCTCAGCGAGCTCTCCGGGAACTTAACTTGGGCTGCGTGGCTGGTTATCACTGGAATCGATTCGGAGACACCAGGCGCGTCCGCCTCTCCAAATCCAGAGCTTCGAACTCTGTCTGCTGCCCAAACTAGGTCCGCGAAACTATTCGTATTGTTCGAGTCATCCTGAGAGGTGCTGTCGGTTTCCTCCACTTAACTCGGGCGATAGGGGGGCTGCAAGGCTGGTCATCACAGAATCGATTCAGAGACTTCAGAAGCTTCTGCCTGTCTTCAGAAGCATCGGGGGCGTTTGGCTGTTGCATCAGAGGTCTGAGATTGCTTCGGCTGATTTTTTTTTCTCCGACATTATATGTTGTCAGGAAGCTCTACGAGTCCCCAGCGGTAACAAAGGTTGACGGTTTACCGCCGGCGCCCAGTATTGGTTGAGTGATCTTGGGAGGTGCTGTCGGTTTTCTGCACTTAACTCGGTTTGTAGGAGGCATAATCACAGGAATTGATTCGGACATCAGGCGCGTCCGCCTGTCGCATTCAGAGGTCTGAACTCGGTTTGCTACTCGAGCTGGGTTCGCAAACCCATTCGTATTGTTCGAGTTATCATGACAGGTGCTTTCGATTTTCGCACGTTACTCGGGCTGTAGGAGAGCCACACAGCTGATACGCACAGAAACTGATTCGAAGTCATTTTGCGCACTCGTCTGTTGCATCCAGAGATCTGAACTGGGTCTGCCTCTTATAGCAAGGAAGCTCTACGAGTCTCCCGGCGGTAACCAAGGTTGACGGTTTACCGCCGGCGCCCAGTGGAAGCGTTCCGGGCAGCGCTTTACAAGCGCTTCTGGGGAGCCCCCGGGAGCTGCCAGGAAAGATCTTCCGTCGCTCTCCGGGTTTTGGACGCTTGCAAGTTCCGGCGCGCTGAAGAGCTAGTTGGCAAGAAACATCTCGACGGACCTTTTGCTGACTTTTGATCGGTTGAAATTTTGTTCTCGAAATTTCAACATTCGTTAGGTCTAGTATTTCTTCCCACCATATTCGATCTTATTCCCGCTCGCCATCTTGATCTCAGCTCGATCGGATAGATATTTATTGCAAAAAACATCGCGGCGGAATCGGCTGTTTCGAGTCATCTTAATCCACGTTGTCGGTATTTTGTACTTAACTAGCTGTAGGGCAGCTACAGACGTCATTCTCACAGAAATCGATTGCGAATCATCAGGCGCGTCCGTCTGTTCCATCCTCCAGAGGTCTGAAATCGGTCTGCTGCCCGAGCTAGGTTCGCGAACCTATTCGTCTTCTTGGGAGGTGCTGACAGTTTTCTGCACTGAACTCGGGCTGTATGGAGGCTACAGTGCTGGTAATCACAGGAATCGATTCGGAGACATCAGACGTGTCCAGAGCTCGGAACTCGGTCTGCTGACCGAACTCGGTCCGCGAAACTATTCGTATTGCTCGAGTCATCCTGAGGGGTGCTGTCGGTTTTCTACACTTAACTCGAGCTCTTAGGGGGCTGGAAGGCTGGTTATCACTGGAATCGATTCAGAGACATCATTCGCGTCCACCTGTCGCATTCAGAGCACTGAACTCGACCTGCTGCCCGAGCTATATCCGCGAAACTATTTGTATTGTTCGATAACTCGGGCTGTAAGGGGGCTGCAAGGCTCGTAATCACATGAATCGATTCGGGAGACATCAGGCGCGTCTGTCTGTTGCATTCAAATGTCCGAACTCGGTCTGATACTCGAGCTAGATTCGCGAACCTATTTGTATTGTTCGAGTGATCTTGAGAGGTGCTGTAGATTTTCGCGCGGAACTCGCGCTTTAGGAGAGCTACGGAGCTCGTGCGCACAGAGAACGATCCAGAAGCATGAGGGGCGTTTGGCTGTTGCATCGAGAGGTGCTGCCCGAGGTAGGTTCGCAAAACTCTGTGTATTTTTCGAGCCATCCTGAGAGGTGCTGTCCGTTTTTCTGCACTGAACTCGAGCTGTAAGGGGGCTGCAGAGCTGGTAATCACTGGAATCGATTCGGAGAAATCAGTCGCGTCCACCTGTCGCATTCAAAGCCCTGAACTCGGCCTGCTGCCCGAGCTAGGTCCGCGAAAATATTCATATTGTTCGAGTTATCTTCGAAGCTGATGTTGATCTTCTGCATTTAACGGGCTGTAAGGGTGCTCCAGGGCTGGTAATCACAGGAATCGTTTCGAAGACATCAGGCGCGTCCGCTTGTTGCATTCCGATGTCTAAACTCGGTCTGATACTCGAGCTAGATTCGCGAAACTATTTGTACTGTTGGAGTGATCTTGAGAGGTGCTGTCGATTTTCGCACGTAACTCGTGCTGTAGGAGAGCTACGGAGCTCGTGCGCACAGAAAACGATCCAGAATCATGAGGGGCGTTTGGCTGTTGCATCGAGAGGTCTAAAATCGTTTAGGCTGAAAAACTGTTCGTTCTCTGCAAGTTTGTTCGACACTATATATGCTTAGGAAGCTCTACGAGTCCCCCGGCGGTAAGGAAGGTTGAAGGTTTACCGCAGGCGCCCAGTAATACCTCGTAGAGCTCTTCGGCAGCGATGAGCTAGAGGAATTCCGGCGCGGGGTGGGGCTAGTTGGCCAGCCTGGCCAGGAAGGACAAAGTAAGTCGTAGAGCTTGCCTTAGCAAGTTGCTGGAAGCTTACGAGTAATTCCGGCGCGCTGGAGAGCTAGTTGGCAAGAGAAATCTCGACGGACCTTTTGCTCACTTTTGGTCGGTTGAAAATTTTGTTCTCGAAATTCAACCATTCGTTAGAGCTCTAGTATTTTTTCCCGTGATATTTGATCTTATTTCTGCTCGTCATCTCGATCTCAGCTCGATCGGGTACCTTTTATTGCCAAAAAGCGTCTAGGCGGGATCGACCGTTTCGAGTCATCTTCATACGCGCTGTCGGTATATGGACTTAACTCGAGATACAGGACAGCTACAGGGCTGGTAAGCACACCTCATCGATTCAGAATGATCAGGTGCGTTCGTCCGTTGCATCTAGAGGTCTGAACTCGGTCTTCTAGCCGAGCTTGTCGAATCCAGAGCTCGGAACTCCGTCTGCTGCCCAAACTAGGTTCGCGAAACTATTCGTATTGTTCGAGTCTTCCTGAGATGGCTGGTAATCGCAGAAATCGATTCGGAGACATCAGACGCGTCCGCCTGTCGCATTCAGAGGCCTGAACTTGGTCTGATACTCGAGCTAGGTTTTCCAAACTATTCGTATTGTTCGAGTCATCTTCAGGGTTGCTGTCGATTTACGCACGTAACTCGGGCTGTAGGAGAGCTACAGAGCTCGTACAGAAGACAATCCAGAGATCGGGGGCATTGGGCTGTTGCATCGAGAGGTCTGACATCGCTTGGGCTGATAAAATTCTCGTTCTCTGCATTTTTTTCGACATATATGTTGTCAGGAAGCTCTAGGAGTCCCCCGGCGGTAAGAAAGGTTGACGGTTTACCGCCGGCGCCCAGTGGTAACCTTTGGGTGGTTTTGCAAAGATTTGAAAAATATTTGACCATTCATTTTGAGAAAGCAGATTTTTCGCACCTGTAGTAGGTTATGCCGCGTCTGCCAGTAAAATTTTGAGGTCCGTAGGTGCAGTATTATCAAAACACTTGGAGCAACCGACGTTAGATAAAAACAGAAGAACGTGATTTTTCGAGTTTCTCAGGTTTTGCTCTAGACGCTTCCTGCATGCTTGCCCATGAGCGTCGTGTGAGAAAAGAGCTTTACGAGGGCCCCGGCGGTAACCTGGGTGACGGTCTACCGCCGGTTCCCAGTTCCGGGGCGCCAGGGGCTAGTTGTCAAGAAAAATCTCGACGGACCTTTTGGTGACTTTTGGTCGGTTGAAAATTTTGTTCTCGAAATTCAATCATTCGTTAGAGCTCTAGTATTTTTTCCCATGACATTCGATCTCATTCCCGCTCGCCATCTTGATCTCAGCTCGATCGGGTAGCTTTTAATGCGAAAAAGCGTCCAGGCGGGATCGACCGTTTCGAGTCATCTTGATGCGCTGTCAGTATATTGGACTTAACTCGAGATGCAGGATAGCTACAGAGCTGGTAAGCACGCCTTATCGATTCAGAATGATGAATCGCGTTCGTCTGCAGAGGTCTGAGAGAAAGGTTGACGGTTTACCGCGGGCGCCCAGTTTACTATCAAAACACTTGGCGAAACCCACTTCGACATGAAAAAAATGAATGTTCATTTTTTTGAGGAATGCCTCCAGAAGATCTCTGCTTCGACTCTGACCACTCTCATGCGTAGAAGGAGCTCTACGAGGTTCCCGGCGGTGACCAGGTTGACGGTTCACCGCCGGTGCCAGTTGTCTCTTCGTACCTCGTAGAGCTCTTCGTTATCGATGAGCGAGGAATTCCGGCGCGGGAGGAGCTAGTTGGCCGACCCGACCAGAAGAGAGAATGTGACAACTTTGGGTCGGTTTTGCTAATATTTGAAAGGTATTTGTCACTTCATTTGGAACACCGGCTTTTTCCCATCTATAGTGGGTTGTGCCGCGTCTGCTAGTTAAATTCTCGAGTCCGTAGCTGCAATATTATTATTCAAAGACTTGAGGGAACCGTCGGCTGTTTCGAGTTATCTTGACACGCGTTGACAGTTTTCTGTACTCAACTCGAGATTTCGAACAGCTCCAGAGCTATTATTTACAGAAACCGATTCAGAATCATCAAGCGCGTTCGTCTGTTCTATCCAAAGGCCTGACCTTCGGTCTGCTACTTGAGCTAGGTATGTCAAGCTATTTGTGTTATACGAGTCATCTTGATCAGTGATGTCGATTTTCTGTACTCAACCCAAGATTCAGAGGAGCTGCAGAGCTAATGCTTACAGAAACTATCCAGAATCATCGGGCGCGTTCGTCTGTTGCATCCAGAGGCCTGAACTCGTTCTGTTACTCGAGCTAGGTTCAGAACGCTTTCCGTATTTCTCAAGTTCCCTTTAGAGGCGTTGTCGGTATTCTGCACCCAGAGCTCAGAACAGAGTCTGCTTCTCGAGCTAAGTGTAAACTATTTGTATGCCACAGATTTTTCAGATTTGTTTGGCTCTCGCTTAAGCTTGTTCCACGTGTGCCGCAGAGCTGGGCAAGAAAAGAGCTCTACGAAGTCCCCGGCGGTAGCCAGGTTGACGGTTTACCGCCGGCGTCCAGTTCCCGGGGTTTTGGACGCTACCAAGTTGACCCACCCGGCCCGGGTGGACAATGTGTGAACTTTGGGTTGGTTGGGCGAACTTCCTGACCGGTATTTTTCGTACCTGTAGTGGGCTGAGTCGTGTCTCCCCATAAATTTTCAGATCCGTAGCTGCAGTATTATCAAAACACTTGGGGGAACCGTCTTTGGATAAAACAGAAGGACAGGATTTTCGATTTTTTCAGGTCTTGCTGCAGACCCTCCTTCATGTGTACCAAGGAGCGCTGTGCGAGGAAAGAGCTCTACAAGGGGCCCCGGCGGTAACCTGGTTGACGGTTTACGGCCTGTTCCCAGTCAGTTGGGCCGTCTGCTGCAGAAGAAACGCACCCGTGAAGATCGTGCTTACCTCGTGGAGCTCTTTGGCATCGATGATCTAGCTGAACGGTAGGTAAGACACGCAGTGAGCAGTTAGAAGCGTTTGGGATGCATCGGACATCTTGACTAACGTGACGGGTGATGTCATGGAGCTAAATAAAATATAAACATCGTATCAAGAACGTCGTTATCAGTTTGGATGCGAATGTTGGAGTTATGCCAATGTCACGATTGATGGTGCACGTGTCTCGGGGGGGAGGGGGTCTCCTTGTCGCCCATCCTCGTGCCCGTGGGGGTCATGCGGCGTCGGCTGATGTGCTCCGTGACTTTTTTCCTGCTCCCTTACCGCATGTATGGCTACGCTTGAGCTCTCTCTGGCCAACACGTTTGGGGATCGTGCCACAACTTACCGTGCACCGTCGGGCCAAGAGAAAGTCTTGGACTACCTTGTCGTACCGAAATCGTGGTCGTGCTCACCCGTTGTGTCTTGGTTATTCCCGCATGCTTGTCGGAACCTACCGGATGTTCAGATGCTTTGGAGTGATCACAAGTTGTTATCACTGCGCATTCCGTCTCCTGTGCAGTTAGGCGGACAGCGCCCCAAGTCCTTGAGTAAGTGGAGGGTGGTGGCCGGGAGGGAGGTTGACCAGGCACGTCTGTTTGACCAGGCACTGTGCTCCGACGGTCTCGAGAGGCCTGTACATGCTGTGTGGAGCCCACGTTGTTGTGTCCGCTCTTGTGGACCGTCAGCTCTTGAGGCTAAGTAAGATGAAGGAGGCTGCTGTGGCGAGCCAATCGTGCCATGTGTTCGAGGGCCCGTCGAGTCTTTTCCCGAGGTTGTCTGAGGAGCAGGTCCGGTTTCGTCAGCATCATTACCAGCGTCACAGAGACTGGAAGCGGGTGCTCATTGAGGAGGAGGAGTTCAAAAGGAGTAGGAGGAGGTGGACGGCTATCAGAAGGTCGTATCGTAGGCAGCTCATTGTCTATCGTCACCGAGAAGGACTTAAACATAAGTCCCTGGTCACGCACATGGAGGTGGGAGGGATACTGACGGAGGATCGTTCTAAATGGGTGGAGGGTCTATCTCTGCATGCCAAGTCAAAGTACGAGGATGAGGAGATGAGGATCCTGAGTAACAACTGTCTTGAGGAGCTTCGTGTCCGTGCTGATTGGGCTGCCTCTTTGGGTTCCAGTGGGCCTCGAGAGTGTCCGATCACTATGGCTGTGCTTCTTCGTGCTCGTTCTAGGCTCAAGGAGGGCCGTGCTGTGGGAGCAGATGGAATACCTTGCACTGTTCTCAAAGCCTTGGCATGGTCTTCTCTTCGTGTTATATTATCATCGTTCCAATTTCTTTATCGTCGTGAAGTGTCATCGCCGGATTCCTGGCGCCAGCTACGTGTCAGCCTCATGTTGAAGGACCCCAAGTTCCGCCGTTTCGGTGAGTCTCGTGCATTGGCAGTCTTTAGCATATTCAGTAAATGGTTCTCGTGCTGCCTCACCCTGTTATTGGATGAGCATGTTCGTCGGGCTTTGTCAGGTACGGGCTGCAATCTTTATGGTCTCTGCTCTGGTCACCGATGCCACGAGATCACGGCGGGCCTCAAGGTATTAGCTCGTCACTCGAGGCTTGGGGGCAAGGGCCAGAATGTATTCATTGCGAGTCTTGATGTTGGGCAGGCATTTGACCACCTAACGATCCCCCGAGCTAGTGCGAGCCTGCAATGGCTACAAGTTGATGATGAGTTGATCTTCGCTCTTATGGAGGGTGCGGAGTTTCAATTTCAAGAGATCTGCTCACACCCGATCCCATGGGACTCGTGCATCCGTACTGGGTCTCTTGAGGGCCCACCGTTATGGAACGCGCAGTGTATCAGTATGTTTGGGCCTGTTTTTCTGAATTGGGAGCGTCTGGGCAAAGGCCTTGTCTTGTCGGCGGAGGCTGGAGGCATCTGTGTCTCTCACTTCGTTTGGGCCGACAACGTTCTTCTGGTGGCGAGGTCCCTCCCCATGTTGACCTCGATGATCGTCGAACTAAACCAGCCCTTGTACCTTCGCGGTTTCCATTGGAAAGCATCCAGCCTCGAGTTCATGAGTGTTGCCAGTGATGATACTGACCCCCTGGTCGTCCATCTTTCTCCTTCTTCGGGATCCTCGGGAAATTGCCCAAGCTCAGCCCTGGTTTTCAAGCGCGTCTCGGTGCTGAAGATCCTGGGCACCGTTATTGGCAGAAATTTTATTGATCATGAGGATATTCGTCATCGTATGCGATGGACTGTTGGTGCTTTCTGGAAGGAAAAATCTTATGACCAGTCGCGTCTCATTTCTATTCATTCGAAGATTCGCCGTTATGATTCGAGAGTTCGCAGCAAGTTCTTGTATGGTTTGGAAGGGGCTTCTATTCATGCTAAGGCGTTGCGGTATATCCACAAGGAGGAAGGGGAGATGCTGCGTCGCATGGTCTGGCGTAACAAGCGAGCAGATGAGAGCTGGAGTAGTTTTCTTGTCACGGCTATTCTATCGTGGTCGTCAGGCTTTGTTTCGTGAACGAAAGGCTAGCCTTGTGCAGCTATGTGTGTATAAGCAGTGGATGTGGGCGAAGGATGTTGTGTCTACATGTTTGTCTCCGCCTCCTGCTTCATCCCCGTCTGCTGCTGCTGCGTCTCCTCCCATGCCATCTCAGTCTGTCTTGGGAGCATTGTCTATACCGCTGGAAGAAGAGGAGGATCATAGCATCTCGGTGGTGGATGGGTCGCCGTCGTTTGTTGATGTGACCGTTGAGGATGGTCGCAAGAAACATCGCAGGCAGGAGATCGGCGAGATGCAGAGGCAGGCTAAACGTGCCCGTGGGAATCTGTCTCAGAACATTGTTTGTGTGCGGGATGCCTTTGAGCCGTCCCGTGCTGTGCCGCCGCCTGAGAAGAGACGGAGACAGCGGTGGTCCCCCGAGCCTGTGGCCCCATGTGTGTCCAGCTTTGCTCAGTCTCGCCGACTCATGCTGCGCGCTTCGGGTTCATGGACACGGACTCGTGACGCTCCTGTCCATCTTGCTGGGACCGAAGAGGCTCGGGCATTTACCCGCTTGAGAGGCCAGAGTACTAATCTGAAGGGGCTCACGCCGTGGCACCTTATTTTTGAGATGGTGGGGGGAGAACTCTGGCAGTCTAACCTGAGTTGGTGTGAACATGGTTGGCTATCTTTTATCCATGGTGTTTGTGGTCTCCTGGACTTGCCTGATATCCGGCAATGGTGTGTACTAAAAGACCCCCACCCATGGAATCCAAAGGAGAAGGAGGAGGAGGAGGAGGTGAATATGACGGAGGAGCAGAAGGCTAAATCTGATGTTAAGTTAGCTCAGAGACTTGCTAACATATTCTTGGACGAATCTTCCTGGGAGTGTGTGCCCGAGCATCTTGTGGTTGAGTTGAAAGGTGACTCGCAATGTGTGATCCGTTGGTTGGAGGGGCTTTATTACACGGGGAACATAGGCTATGCTTCCAAGGTGGCGGAGATGCAGAACATGTTATGTGATCTCTCCGTCTCATGTCTTCTCCGTTCTCCTGAGGCTGGTCGCAATATCTTTAAGTGGGTGTATAGGGAAGGAAACACTGAGGCTGATGAAATGACATGGAATGCTCGTACTGGTAACTGTGGTCTCTGGCATGACGACGACTCTTTGAAACTTATCAAGTGGAATGCAGTTATGATCGACTGCATCCGTGGTTCTTTCGACGGAGGTCGTTCCCAACGTGGTGTCGGGTGTGGCTGGGTGCTTGATGTGAGGGTTGCTTCTTATGCTCGCAATATTCTTCCCCCCTCTTTCTGTATCTTCTGTGGCTGGCGCCGTGTTGCCTCTGAGGCTTTCCTCCTCCCATCCTCCTGCGCTATCGCGTCGGCTGGGCTGTCTGCCGCCCATCGTCTCCTCTCTGCAGGAGTGCTTGTGATGCTGCAGAAGTCAGGCTTCATAGGCATGTGTAGTTCGTAGTCTGGACGTGAGCACCGTCCTGCCATGGCTCTACGCAGGCGCAAACGCAAAAAAAACAAGGTTGACGGCTTGCCGCCTGCTCCTAGCTTTGATTTTATTATAATCATTTCTCATGTCGATCGCGTAGATTTCAATGCCAAAAAGCATGTGGGCGCGACAGGCTGTTCAGTGTCGTCTTCGCAGGTGCTGTCCGTTTTCTTAACTTAAGTCGAGGTGTAGAAGAGCTACAGAGCTGACAAGCACACCTGATCTATCTAGAATCATCAGCCGCGCCAGTATCAAGTACCTAGATTATTGAACTCGGTCTGTTACCAGAGCTAGGACGAACAAACTATAAGTACTCTGTTATATATTAAGAGATGATGATGAGTTTCTAGAGAGAGCTCGAGTTTCAGATGAGCTAAAGAGCTGTTCGGCACAGCAGCCGAACGGAAATCACCATAAGCGCTAGTCTCAAGTATCCGGATGCCTGAACTCGGTCTGTTACCAGGGCTGGGTCCGAAAAAGCTTTCCGTACTCTGGTATTTTTTTGGAGATGATTATGAAGTTCTTGAGATAACTCGGGCTGCAGATGAGCTGCAGAGCTGTTTGGCACAGCAATCGAAATACAACCATCAGAAGCGCTAGTCTCGAGTATCTAGATGCCCGAACTCGGTCTGCTACTAGAGCTGGGTCCGAAAAACTATTTGTACTCTGCCAAATTTTTGAGGGATGATGATCACTTTCTTGAGACTCGAGGTGCAGATGAGCTCGATGTTTGGCACGCCAATCGAACCGACATCATCAGAAGCGCTATTCTCGAGTATCTAGATGCCCGAAGTTGGTCTGCTTCCAGAGCTGGAACTTAAACTTTTATTCGTACTTGATTATTCTTCCAGAGATGACGGTGCCTTTCTTGCTTGAGCTCGAGCGGCAGATGAGATTAGAGCTGTTCGGCACAGCAATTGGACGACGATCATCAGGAGCGCTCGTTCCAAGTATCTACTACATGTTTGAAATTGGCCTTCTACCAGAGCTGGAATACAGAACTCGTGCTTCTGCTCCTCGTCCTCTTCCTTCTTCTCCTTCTCCTCCTCCTCCTCCTTCTCCTTTTTCTCCGTCTGCTCCCTCTCTTCCTCCTTCTCCTCATCTTCTTCCTCTTCATCATAATCATCCTCCCTCTTCTCCCGTGCACCCTTCCCCCTCTCCTTCTTTTCCGCCTGCTCCTTCTCCTGCTCCTCTCCTTCTCTTCCTCAGCTTCCTCCATCTCCTTCCTCCTCGCTCCTTCTTCTCCGCCAGTCCTCCTCCATGAAACCGCGCCCTCGCGCGCGCGGACTGCGAGATTGCCGCGCCCGCATTCCATTCATGTATATATCGAGGGAGCTCTACGAGTTCCCGGTTGCTACCGTACTCAGCTTGTGTGTGTTTCCATATTTTAGCTTCGCTTGCACGTCCCCATCCTGGAAGCACGTTGGTGTTGATCTTGGCTGTGTGGTGTCCGGGGTCTCGTTTGGAGACTTCGGTGCATTGCCTCGTTTGGAGGCTCGAGCCTGTGTCTCGGGGGGGGCCTCGTTTGGAGGCGCGAGACGCTGCGCTGCGGGTGAGACATTCGCACAGTGAGCGCTACGCAAACGCAAAAAACCAAGGTTGACGGTTTACCGCCGGCTCCCAGTTTGAAAGACCGTCCTGAAATCCAATATTTACGTGTAGCGGGTTATTTCGCATCTGCTTGCCAAATTCCCAGGTCTGTAGCTGCAGTATAATTATCAAAAGACGTGAGGAAACCGACTTCGCATCACCCCCCAAAATTGACTTTGCCAGTTTTTAAGCTGATCTTCGAGGAGCTTTCTCCTCGTTATCTGAGCACTAATTCGCGTGTTAAGATCTCTACGAGGGTCCTGGCGGTAAACTGGTTGGCCCCCTCCTCAGGGGTCTGGCGGCTGGGGGCTCCCGCCGGGGACCTCGTCTCGAGCGGCATTGTGCCGTGCTGCTTTCTTTGGTTCCCTTTACCGTACGCGTTGCTGCAGAGTGTATTTTGCCTGAGTACCGTGCACACTCATTCTTTGTTTGCTTCCTATTACCGTACGCGTTGCTGCAGAGTGTATTTTGCCTGAGTACCGTACACACTCTTTGGAGGTCGAGATTGCTGGAGGACACTATCATTCTTTGATTGTCGGAGTACTCACCCTTTCTATGATTTGCAAAGACGGCGTGGAATACTCAGAGAAGCCCCTCGTGGGAGAGTAGAAAGCTACCCCCCAGTGTGACATCAGAATCAGCCGTAGGTGAGTTTCACAGTATCGACGGTGACAGTGCGCTATCTTCCCTTGATTTCCCAGATCTCAGGATGGAGGAGAATACAGCGGCTGGACCTTTCGGCCCACAGCGGGCACAGCCACCTGTCTCGGGCCTGGTCGACAGCAGGCGAAGAGGTGGGGACCAGAGGAGCCGCAGTGGCGACAGAACGGATGACAAGCCCCCTGCTTGGTGGGCTGGCGCTCAGAGTGCGATGATTGATGCCCAGAGGATACAACTGAACGAGACCCTCACTGCACGCCTGGCCCCCATGGAGGCGACACTGGCGACGCACGCGGCTTCAATTGCCTCAATGAGGCGCGAGATTACAGAAAATGCAGCATCTTTGTCAGCACTGAGAACAGAATTCAACACACTTCAAACTAGATCGGAGTCAGGGTCCAGCAATGGTGTGTCATCTCGGATGTCTGGGGCCTTTACTCGTGCGACCTGGAACCCGTCTTTCATTGAAATCAAGGGCTGGGTGACGGACTGGAAAAACTATGAGCAACGAGGCCGCCAGATGTTGACACAATCACAGGTAAATGATATCCTCAATGCGATTGTCCTTTCTCCGATCGTCGCCAGCACTTCGGCGGAAGGCAGGATAGACACACCGCGTACTCAAGAAGAAAATGATGGACGCACATTCGGATACAGTCGCATTAGAATCTTTTTCACCATGGGGACCGATTCCAGAATATTGTGGGATATGCGCCAAAGACTCCTCGCGGCAGTGCATAGTGGAACCAGCAAAACACTGACTGAAGTGGCCAGACAGGCTACAGAGGCACAGGGGAGTATCAAAGTTATTGTTGAGGCGGCCCCACACAAACAACCGCATGTACATTGCGCGGGTAAGTTTCAGAACATCTTCAGGCGCCATGTCAATGCGGCCCTGGGGATCATTGTTCGAGCGGAGCTGGGACCACCTACGACACACTTCTGGGGCAAGCTCCCCAACGACACCACCAATGGCAAGGTCATCGCAGTTTTTAACCCAGCAACGAACTATGAGATCCTGCCCGCTCTGGCCGTCTTGGATCCAGCCATCAACACGGCACAGCTCCAAGCTGATCTGAGGGCTGAATGACATGAGTGGATTGCCAGAGTGGGCACATGGAATATCGAGAAAAGAGGTCCACAGTTCTCCAAAGCTATCCTAGATGCTGCCAACGACAGAGGCATTTTATTGCTGGGGCTCCAGGAGGCACAGTTTTTCACGGACAGTCGAAAGATTCTTGCTGGGGATGGGTGGCATATGGAACGCTCTTCGTGTAAGAAAGCAGCTATTTTGTGGAAGGGCCCATGGAAGGCTCTGCTACGTGACATTGAGCGCGGACCAAGGTTCGTCATTGCATGGTTCAGGCCAGCCGCTATTGTTTGCATGTATTTGCCATATGCGGATGATAAGGATGAGGAGGTGAGGGAATTGAGTCAAGTATTGGAGGAGGTGAAGAGGAGGATCAGAGAGTATCGCAGACGTCACCCAGAGCAGCCAGACATGTTTATCTTGTCTACGGATGCCAACGTTGAGATGGCTCCCAATATTATCGCCAACGGCCGTGCTATCACTGGTATGGGAGTGAAGGAAGAGGTGGAGGTTCTATTCAGAGGAGGAAGGGAGGGTGTGAGGAAGGAACAATTGGAGGAGATGAGGTTCTTGTTTACTGAGTTTTGCAGGGTGCATCGTATACGGCTGGCAAACACGTTTGGCCCTCGCTGTGCGACTTGGCGCGGTAGGGCAGCACCCCGAGGGGGGGCGGTGCTCGACTATATAGGCATCAGTGCTTCTGATCAATTCGACTCGGGGACTACTGCTGAATGGATTCGGGCCCCAGGGAGATCGGCTACAATCCAGGAGATCAGCGACCACAAACTAGTACATCTTGCGGTTGCTGTGGGAAGACGGCGACGCTGCAAGAATAGGAAGCGAGCTGCCCTGCATCAATGGGAACCCGTTGACCCTGTTGCGGCTGCTGCCAGCTTCGACCGTGCCCTGTCACGGCAGTTTCAATATGCAGGCTCCCGGTATCGCCCATTACAGTCTTTGGTTGAAGAGGAGGAGGAGGAGGACATCAAAAGGGGCGTGCAACCCGTGAAGGAGGAGGAGGGCGAGCAGAGGAGGCAGGGCAGGGGCACGCTCAGCCAGATCGTCGCAGATACGGCGGCAAGTATCCCTAGCCGCCAGGTGGCCGCACTTCGTGCACCTGTGAGGCCGGAACGTCTATGGACGCTCGAACGGCTGTTGCGGCGCGCTCTTTGGCCCAGAGAACTTCGATGCCAGAATGAAGTCAGGAGTCTTCGGAGATTGATCAAACCACTACGAAAACAATATGGTGCCGACATGCTCGAAGACGAACACAAAATTGAACAGCGCAAATTACGTACACAAGCACAGGCACTTAAAGTCAAAAAGATGACGGGGGAGTGGGAACTTACTTACGATGTCGAGGCCAAACAGGTGGAAATTGGGAGGCACTTGAAAGACAGGGTGGAGGACTACGGGGCGAGGAGGGAGGTGCAGTCTATTCTGGAAGGTCTGGCATCGAAGCTCAACCAGTCCCAGTGCGTGAGCATCACCATGCATGACATCTTGCGAGCAAGGGCTCGCCTCAAGAGTGGGGCGGCTGGGCCCGACCAAGTGACGCGGGAGATGCTGCAGCTCATCCCCTTTGCCAGCCTCAAGACAATCCGACATCATTTCAGCCAGATCGCCAATCGTCGTCAACAGGTCCCCTCGGATTGGAAGAGGTTTCTGGTGACTCTCATCCCGAAGGCGCCGTCCATCCAGGAGCTTTTAGAAACTAGGGCGATCTGCCTCCTGAGCCTGGTCCAGAAGTGGTACAACCATGTCCTAGTCATTAAAGGGGAACAACACCTGGTGAATATCAAACACTCTCTTAACATGTATGGGTTTGTGCAGTTCAGGACGGTTTCAGAGGTTACGTCGTTTGCCAAACATATTTGCCAACATGCTGCACAATGGGGAAAAGGGGGGAAGCTCTATCTGGCCAGCCTCGATGTACTACAGGCGTTTGACCACGTTACTATCAAGCTAGCGTTACAAAGTCTGGAGAAGCTTGGTTTTGACCCCGCTTTGATTTATGCCCTTCTCTGCCCTATGACCGAAAACACGTGTAAAGCCACCTTCGAAGGGACCCAGAATTTGGATTGGATTGGTTGGGATCGGAGTATCAGGACGGGCGGGGTGGACGGACCATTCATATTCAAAGTGGTGAGTGTGGCCTTGTGGAATGATATCGTCGGGACCTGGCCAGGGCGTGATCTGGGATGCGTAGTTGAGTCCCCCGTCCCCATGCCCACTAGATCGACGATTTCACATGCCCTCTGGGCAGACAATTTGTTGCTGTACGCCAGAGATGAACGGCAGCTCAGGACCATGATTACTGAGCTCACTCTTCCTCTGCTCCAGTCTGGCCTCAATTGGAAACCATCCTCTCTCAAGCTCATCCCCTTTGGCGTCAATGGCTCGAATGATGTAGTTCTTGATATTCAGTTGCCCACACAGACCCACGCGTATAAACTTGAATGCGTTAACACTTTGGACATCCTGGGTTACAGGTTGGACAGATATTGGACACAGCATAGTGATCTGCAATTCAACTTGGATCGTGCCCGTGGTGCCTTCTTTGCTGACATCGAACATTATAGAAGCCATCGCATCCCGATTGAGAGACGGTTCCAACGATACCGACTCCGTATCCAGAGTAAGCTACTCTTCGCAGTCGAGGGAATGACGATTGACAACATCACGGCACAAAAAATATTCTCCTGGGAAGGAAAGCTATTAGCCATCATCGGAGGAAGGAGGAAAGGAGTGACAGAAGATTGGACGGTTTACCAAAAGAGGAGGTTCAAGTATGCACGCGACCAGTTCGCCAACCATGGATTTCTGTCGGCGGTGGAACTCTTCATTCACAAGAACTGGCTCTGGGCGAAAGATATCGCTTGCTTTGCCAGAGGCTTTGCGTGTCAGAATATCCCGACAGCTACGCTGCACACGGACAGAGTACATGCTGATCCGGCAGCTTCGCTGCACACGTACAGTCAAGTTCATGCACATGTCCATTCGTCATTGCCTGTGACTCAGTTGGATGGTCAACGTTCTTTTGAGTCCACGCCCAGCTATATTCAGACAGCTACGCTGCACACTCACAGTGAAGATACCACGCATGCCCATTCTTTGTTGCCAGTGCCGCAGGTTGATGACCGTTCTTTCGACACGTTGCCCAGTTATATTCAGACAGCTACGCTGCACACGAACAGTGAAGAGCATACACACCTGCATCCGATGTCTCCTGTGCCGCAGGCTGAGAGAGGAAGTTCTTTCGAACAGTTGCCTTGTTATATTCCGACAGCTACGCTGCACACATACAGTACACACTTTATTCATTCTCATAGTCCGCCTCGTGCTTTGCCTCAGAGTGTTTCGCCTGAGCCCCAGAGATCCGCGGCTATGTTTGGTAGCCGCGGGGGACTGACCGAGCGCAAAAAAGATTGTCAACGTTCTTCTGGTCGTGTGTCGTCTGCGTCCAGTATAAGAGTTCCTTTGGAGCCGAACAAAAAGGATGCTCACTGTTCTTCTGGTCGTGTGTCGTCTGCGTCCAGAATAAGAGTTCCTTTGAACGATCCGCTGCAAGTGGCGCATCTGTTTGAGTGCGCCAGGCTCCTGGAAGAAAGGAGCAGGCAGCGCGAATCGCAGGGCACTGTCAGTCCTGCGGCCACAGCCCCCCCAGTCGACGGTGAGAGCGAACCCACGCCCGTGGCCAAGAATCGTCGCAGGCAAATCGTGGAGACCCGTCTGGCCGCCAGGGGAGAGAAGAGGAGCTCTGGCCCGAGTCTCACTGCGAGCCAGGAGGAGCTCGCCAAGCGTGTCAGACAACCCCAGCGCCCATGCGACAAAAGAGATCGGGATGAAATATGTTCGCCGAGGGGCAGTCAAAAGAGACGGTGTATTGCACATGTGAATGATGACCCCATCGCTTCCGCCGATAGTCCGTCTGCTGCTCCACAGGGAAGTAAGCGACCACGGGGCCCTCCCTCTTCCAATAATGTTAGTGAGCCGCGTGAGGCACGACCCTCTGGCGCAAACGTGAATGCCTTCAAACTCAACGCCTACTCTCAGGCGCGGTTGGGCGTGATGCATGCGTCAGGTGACTGGTCCGCTCATCGTCGCCCTTTCGCTGCACGCTCGAGGGATTCAGGCTGCTCTTCTTGGATGGCGTGGTGGTACTGAATACGTCGGTTGGAGAAAATGGGAAGATGTCTTCATTGCGGATCAAAATGGCAATACGAAGTGGTGGGAGACTATGATGTTTGAGAAAGAAGATTGGTCGGTCTTCGTTGAGAAGTTAGTCAAAATATTGCACCTGCCCGCCATTCTTGACTATCTGGCCAAGCCTAGAGTTACGGTTGCCCGTTCGGAGGAGGAGGAGAAGAAAGTTAACGATGATAAGATTGCGCGTCGCATTGCTCATAACTTTGAAAATGAGACTATCTTTGACTATGAGTCGGATAATATTCCATTCGAAATACTGGGTGACAGCTTGTGTGTTGTCCAATGTATAAGAGGGCACTGGAGGTGCACGAACATGGGCTATAACAACACCTTGGAGGCGGCACGAAACACTCTTGATGCTGTAACGGACACCTGCTTAAGAACTGCGTGTGCGGGGGCTGACCCGATCAAACATCTTTATAGGGAGGGTAACAGTTATGCTGATGAGCTCACGTGGGCCTGCAGAGCTTGCCCACACACATCGAAGAGAAACGAGTATATTGCCCCTTTATATACTTCGAAAGTTTTAGGATTGAGGGGTTACTTCGATGGAGGCACCCCGGATATCGGGGCTGGGGGAGGCTGGTGGCTGCAGGCTTTTGTAAAACATCAAAATGCTATACAGTGTCACGTGATTGCCGAGGAGGCGTTTGGCCTCGATAGGGAGTCAACCGTGACGGTCTGTGAGTTAACGGCCGCCTCGAAGCCAATTCACGCAATCTCGCAGATTGCGTCTGTTATAGATAGCGTCTCACACGCTCGGTAGAGCCAGTTGCGCCTGGTGGCCGCGGGGAGCACCGCTGCTTGCATGTGCTGGAGGACCCCGCCGCAAAGCCCGCAAAAAACTGGTTGACAGTTCACCGCCGGCTATGAGTTGGTCCACTCGACCCGGACGGACAATGTGACGACGTGGGGTCGGTGTTACGAAGATTGTGAGAGATTTGAAAGTTCATTTTCAGAAGCAGATGGATGTGCCGAACAGCTCTCTAGCTCATCTGCAGCTCGAGTTACTTCAAGAAAGTCATCATTACATCTTATTGCATTGCAGAGTACGAATAGTTTTTCGGGCCCAACTCTGGTAGCATACCCAGTTCGGGCATCTACATGCTTGAGACTGGCGGTGCTGATAATTCCCTTCCCGCGACACTGCCGCTCGCGGAAACGCCACCCTTCATCTACTGAAAACCGCGGGGACAGCGCCGCGCCGGGGCATCGACTTCGTATAACCCCGAAAATAAATTCTGTTATTTTTAAGGCTGATATTCGAGGAAGCTTCCTCCTTGTAATCTGAGCACTAATTCGCGTGTCAAGAGCTTTGCGAGGGTCCTGTTTGACGGTTTACCGCCGACTCCCAGTTTGGGGTTCTATGCGAAGTAGGTTCCCTCCGTCTCTTGATGGTATTAGTGCAGCTGCGGACTTGGGAATTTGGCAGCCAGACGCGAAATAACCCAGTACGCGTGAGAAAAATATGGCTTCTCAGAACGAACTTCAAATCTGTCGCAATCTTCGCAATCTTCCAAAAACCGACCCCAGGTTGTCCGATTGTCCGTCCTGGCCGGTTAGGCCAACCAGCTCTACCCGGCGCCGGAATTCCTGTAGCTCATCGAAATCGAAGAGCTCTACGAGGTGTTACCATAGGGGCGATTGCAGGCAAACGCAAGTTTCGTAAGTATCGCTCGAGGGTTGTGGGTGTGGCGCTGTGCGGGGCCGAGGGCGCTGCGCTCCATTGAGGGCTGTTGTCTGCGGCGTATCATGGGAAGACAAAGGGCGGAGGCATCACGGGTGAAGTTTGGCATAGAGAAGAAGGAGGGGTCGGAGGGAGGGCCGCCAGCTCAGATTCCTATTTCTGGTCCCTTTGTTTATTCGCAAACAGTGGGGCTGGGCCAAGGATATCGCGAGGGCACTGAGGGGGGGAGGGGGGGAAGTGGTCAGCAGCCAGTCAATCGCAGACAGATGAAGAGCCAGGGCATGCAAGAGGAGGAGACCGGAGGAGGAGGGAGGAGAGATTCCAGTCAACGAAGCGAGGCCTCCTTTGCCGACGTCCTGTCGTAGCGCCAGGCGTCGACGGCGGTAGCGTGCGAAGGCGCTATCCAAGGGCAGTCCGTGGTTGCAGGCCAGAGCGCAGATGCTTCGCGGGGATGGGGGGTGGGTGGCTCACGGAGAGGAGTCCATCCACGCGAAGCCGTGGGGACAACAGACAGTTTTGACGAGGGGGCTGGAGGTGGGGCTCAGGATAGCGTCGGCCTTCGGTCCTTCACCGAGCATTCGAGATGCTGGCTGGCCAGAAGTGCTGGTGGGAAAGCACGCAGTTCCACGAAGCTGCCTTTGGCTTCTTTGTGGGGGGCGGTCCTGATTGATTGCGGCCCGCTGCATGAACGCACCCGAGTGGAATAGCACATTATCTAGCAGCACGGGTCTCCCGCGTGCAATTTTTCGGGGGACTTCAAACGATGGTCAGTTGGTTACAGGGTGTACCAGACACGCATTGCTCGCGCACGCAATAGGATGGAAACACGGTGTTCAGAGTGCCCAGGGCGCCCGCCGAACCTTTGAGAAGATGTGGGGCGCCATGAATATCTGGAGGGAAAAAGCGGAAGCTGACCTTCTCGCATGGCGGGCTCGAGAGCCCCACAGTGCGCCATGCGTTTTCTAATTTAGATGTCGCGAAACAAATAGAACTTCTGCTGGGCTTCCGAGGTTAATTTGACGGGGGGGGGGGGGGGGGGGGGGGGGGGGGGGGTCTGGGCAGGGAAATGCGGTCGGTTATTGGCTGCGCGGCCTAATCGAGGATGGGTGGGGTCAACGAGCGTTGCGCTGTATGCGCGACGCGGGGCGATTCTTGGATCGGGGCAAATCGGCGATGGAAAACGAATTTGAAGCGGCATTGCAGCTGTTCGAGGTGGCGCGAGCTAGATGCGTGCAGCTGCCCAGATCGGCATTTCCAAAGCGATTCTTGTGAGGTGGAGTTTTGTGAATTCACCATGTTCTTTGCCTGGCATCGTGTGCTCAAGCAGACGAGGCATTCTCCAAATCTGATTGCGTGCACCTTGCAAACATGAGCGGGCGGGGAAAGATAGTGATCAAGAAAGCTAAGCACGAGGTTGCAGATCAGCCGAGGCTCTTCCTCACGATGGAAGACCTAGTCTCTCTAAGCTACGCGGCGCCGCTGCAGTGCAACATGAGTGGGGGCACTGGCATTGGGTTTCCAGATCTGTCGCCTGTGCGGTACTGCTTCCAAGGGGGGCGATGCTATCAAGTAAAGTGGTTCGCAGTGGACATGGCTTCTCAATTCGAGGATCTGCGAGTAGACTACTGCGGCAGGCAGACTCCATGTCGAGAGGCAGTTCACAGGGGTATGCTTGGAAAGAAGACGGCTTGATACCAAGGGAGCCCCCAAACCGTGCTGTCACATGTATCGTGCGCAGCGCCTCTTTTCTGTCACTTCGATAAGGTACATTCTTTTCTGCCAATATTCTGCTCTAGTTATCTCCGCGTGTTTTTGGCTCTTCCCGTCCCGATTGTTCCCCTCCGCTGTCCTCGGCTCTCCGGGCTTCCCCCGTTTGTCTTCGTTCTTCGGCGCTTCGGGCTCCCTGGTTGGCAGGTCGATAAGAGGTGCGTTCTTCTTGGCATTCATCCACAATGGCCGCCTCTAATGTTCTCACTGTCGCTGCGTTCTGCCCGCCCCCTGATGCCTGCGCCGCCCTGGCTCGGCATTTGGATTCTGTGGGGCCTCCGCCATCTTTGCTCGGTATTCACAGCGTTTAGTGCTTCACATAGTCCCTGTCTCCTGTATTTTTCTTGTCCCGTGCGGGGGGGCTATCGCCTGCCCTGATCGTGCGTGCGTTGTCTTTCTTATCCCGTGCGCGGGGGCTATCGCCGAGCCTGATCGCGTGCATATCTGTATTATCTTATCCCGTGCGCGGGGGCTATCGTATCGCCGAGCCTGGTCGCAATGTTCTCCTTTGCCTTGTCTTGGCCCCTTCGGTTTCATGATGCCTAAGCCACCCTGGCTCGGCATTTGGATTCGGAGATGCCTCGGCCACCTTGGCTTGGCACTTTGTCCGTTTTCTCAAATTCTCATTGCTGCGTGGCCTCGCTTGGGCGCTTGGTGCACTTGTGCGTTGTTTTGTCATTCTGGTGCGTAAGCCTCCCTGGCTCGGCCATCGCATGACTAAATGCCTCTGCCATCCTGACTCGGCACTTCTCTGAACTAGCTCCTGGGGGAGCGATTGCGTGCAGTTTAGTTGCAAATCGCAGAAAGTGCTGTTGACGCAGGTCTGGCAGGCGTTGCCAACTGGACAGGCGTTGGCGTGTGGTCGCGTTTGGAGACGAAAGCTGCGCTGCGGGCAAGATTGTTCGCACCCAGAGCGCTGCGCAAACGCAGAAATACAGGTTGACGGTTTACAGCCCGCGCCCAGTTCGGGGTGCAGGGGATCTGCTGCTCGAGCGATTGCAAAAAAGCTATTCGCACTCGGCGTGGGATCGCTGGCGTGGCTCGACAGCGGCTTCGCCTGCGCTTGTCACGGGAATGCAGGGGGAGATTTTGGGGAGTGGGAAACGGGCGAGACCGCGCCATGATGCCGCGTCGTCGCGGGCGCCAGGTCGCGGTCTCACTCCAGGTCGCGGCAAACAGAGCCCCGCGGCAGGGCGTCGAAGTGGCGCGCGGCGTCGAGGGGCGGGGAGGAAGCTCGTGACAGCAGTGGGGGCGCGCGCGACGGGGTGGACGCGTAACATCTTGCGCGTATGAATTAAGCGCACATGGAAGCGTTGGTCACGCGATTGCGCAGCGAGGGCGACGCTGCCGTGCTCTCGTCGCTTCGCCGGGCAGGTGGGGAGCGAGTGCGGATGGATCCAGAGACGTGCGGGGGCGCGCTCGCGGAACGCCTGGGCATCGACGCGGGCGGCGTTGGCCATTCTGGTGCGGCGGCGCGGTCGCGGACCCGCGCGGGAGATGTGCTGGGCGCCCTGGAGCGCCTCGTGGCAGAGCGCGGTTCTCTACCGTAGCAAGTGTCCTCTGCGCCGGGGAAGTTGATGCGTCGTGTCAGCGCGGGCCAGAATGAGCTGGCGCCCCAGCGGCGCACGCGGTTCGACGCGCTCGTGAAGCGCCATGAGGAGCGGAACGCCAGAGCCCGCGCGATGCTGGACCGTATCGAGGAGCACGTGGAGGTGCCCGACGAGTTGCCGGAGCAGGGTGGAGGAAGGGGGCGAGGCGCAGCTCGCAGAGTGGATGCACCATGTCAGCATTGGTCATGACGTTTTGAGCGAGGAGACATAACGCGGTTCGACGCGCTGGTAAACAGCTCCGCGTGGCGGCGACGGACGGCACAGGAGCGCGTGCTCGAGGTGCAGGCGTTCGCTGGGGAGCAGGGGCGCGCGCCGCAGCCAGTCTCTCCAGACGAAAGCCCGCGCGAACGGCAGCTAGCGAGGTGGGTGGGGCACGTTGTGGGCCGCGTGCGGCGCGGGCGTGCGTCGATGGTGAACGTGCAGGATGGCTTCGAGAAGCTGCTAGGGGGATTCGCGCAGGGCGCTGCCTCGCGTCGCGGCCCTCGCGACTTGGGCGAGCCAGCGCGGCGGCTGGAGGAGCAGCGGCAGGAGCAGCTCCGAGGAGGCGGGGGCCCTGTTCATTGCGGCGCGGGAGTTCGGTGATCCTGAAGAGGAGGGCGCAGGGGTCCTGGCGGGCGACTGCGTCGCAGGGGAGCGGCGTGCAGACGTGTCGCAGGAGCGGCTCGCGCGGCAACAGAGCGGACAGGGCCCTCGCGCAGCCGGTGAAAACTCCGCTCTCGAGGGCTCTGATGACGTTCGTGGACGCGCGGAAGCCGGGTACAGAGCTCGGGCTGGATGTGTTCGGCGCCCTGGCCAAGGACGAGCAGGTCCGCGAAGCGCCCGAGGGTGGCGAGGCTGTGTGTGGTGGGGGGGCGAGGTGCCTGCCGGCCGACATTGGTGCCGACGGTGCAGACTACGAGCGTTGCGTGCTGGCGAGCGTGATGTGCGTTGCGTGCTGGCGAGCGTGATGTCCGACGTCCAGGTGGCGCCCGGGTTTCTTCGAGGGGGTCGACCCAGTGGCGCGGCCCCTGAGCCTGGTTGAGATCAGATTGGGCGCACGGGGGCCACTGCGCAGGACGATCAATCGAGCGCGGTCACAGGCCATCTGGCAGCTGCGCATGGGCGACCCCGACCTGCGGCGCCGCGCGCCCGTGCCTGGCTCGGACGTGCAGGGGCCTGGGGAGCAGTGGCAGCGCCTGCTCGACCAGCTTGAGGCGGGCGGCGTCGAGCGCAGCGTCTGGGTGTGCTGCCGTCGCGAGGCCCTGCGCTGGCGCGCGCCGCTGCACCCCGACGGTAACCCCGAAACGCGCCGCGCGCCGCCGCTGCCGTCGCAGGGCGCCGCCGAGGGCGACGTCTGGAAGGGGGGCGTGATGCGCGAGGCGACCCAGCGCGCGCGGTGTACCGAGGCGGCGCGGGCGGAGGGCGCTGCTGGCGCCGCGTTGCACGGCGGCGTGCTACTTCACCTAGCGTCGGATTTGCTCCGCGCGCAGTGCCGGCGGGATTTCGTTCGCGACCGTGCTGGGGGTGACGGCCTCGCCGGCGGGGGCGTCGCTGCGTGGTGGAAACGGTTGCAGTCCGCGCCGCAGAACCCGAAGGGGCCCGTAGCGTGTGCGGCGGTGGAAGCGGAGTGCGCCCGCGCACGGCGGCGCGCGACCGCGCCCAGGTGCGCAGCGGCGACTGGGAGGAGCACTTCCCCGAGTTCTGCCGTCTGCTGCGCCGGGCGTGCTTCGACGAGGACATCTGCGCCGAGCGCGTGGGCCGCGTGCAGCGTGGTGCACTGGGGCCTTGCTGCCAGCGCATGGGGCCGGGCGGGCGTGCGCTGGCGTCGTGGTAGCGCGGGTTGGCGTCGCGAGATCTGGGGCTGCCGGCGGCGCGTGGTTCTCCGAGGCCGTGGAGTCGGGGTTCGCCGAGGCTTCCCCTCCGGGGCGGCGCGGCTACTATGCGGGCGAGCCCGTCGATGTTCTAGCAGAGCTGTGGCTGCTGCGGGCCTGATGCCGCGCGCGCGGCGGCGTCGCTCGCTTTGGTGACGCCGTGGCTGCTCGGTTGCTGCAGCTCGAAGGCCAGCGCGACGTCGTGTATAGGGCGGAGGTCGCGGGTGGCGCGCGGCCGCCAGTGTGCTGCGCGGACGTGAAGCCGCAGGCGATACCCGATTGGCCTGTCTAGCTGCAGCTCCTCGAGCAGAGGCGGGAGGCGGCGCGGGGGGAGCGGGCGAGTGCGGGCCTGACGCGGGGCCGCGCTGGGGCGCGCTGGGACCTGGACCAGCGCCGACTGTTTGACGGGGTTTGGGCGGACGCGTTCGCTGGTCGGCGAAACCTGGCCCGCGACGGAGATTGCAGGGAGGCGCCGCTGGCGCGCGCGGAGTGTCGCGGGGGTCGCGCAGAAGTGTTCGCAGATCCTTTTGCGTTCGGGATTGCAGAGATTGGTTGCGGTTGGCAGGCTACAGGGTTGGCGTGGCGGGAGGAGGGGGCGCTGGCGCCGACCGCCCCGCGGGTGGCAGCGGCGGCGGCGGGCGTTTTTCGGGCAGTGGCGCGGGCGGTGGGCCAGCGTCGGGCGGGCCGGGCACTGGGTCGCAGAGCCCTGGCGACGGTGGCGCGGGCAGGGGCGCGGGCGGGGGCGGCGGGCGCCTGTTCGGCGGCGGCCGAAGAGACCATCCGATCGTCGCGGGGGCAGGAGAAGCGGGGGCCAGAGGAGATCCTTCTCGCGGGGGGGTGTCGTGATGGCGGGGAACGTGCGGGTGAATGTGGTCCTGGATGACGTGCGTGTGAGCGAGGGAGACACCCTGTCGTCCTTTCTCTTGGACCCCGCGCCGTGCGTCTCGGACAGGTGCGCTGCGCGTGTCTGCCGCCGGCGCCAGGGCCTGCGCGTGCTTGGGCATTGCTAGAGCCGGTGTAAAGACCAAAGGGAGTTCTGTGGTTGGCACGGCAAACCCGAGAAGCGACCATCCGGGAGATGGGACCCCGAACTCTGCGTACTGTCGTTGCACCGTCCACGCCCGGCTTGCGTTGCCTTGAGGCGTGGTTAGTGACACCTCATGTCCAGGGGGGCCCTCTTGGTTCACGCATCGAGCCCGCAATTGCGGACCACCATACGCTTCCTCCATGTGGCGTGGCCTGTAGGCGAGCAGGGAGGCATAGAACGCCCACGTCAGTCACACCAAGCCCCACATTCCGTCGTCGTCGCAATGCCCCGAGCTCCACTGTATTTCGAGCCTGGCTGGCGTCGATTGCGGTTATCTTGTGCCAGTGCATGTTCAGAGTTGGTGCTGGTTTGCAGATTTTGGCATTGACAGTGGTATCCCTCGATCGCTCCCTCCCTATCCAGCTCCTTTCCTCTTCACCTCCCCCCCAGACCCCTCTTCCCTTTCCCCTGTCTCCCCTTCCCGATTTGTTCATTTCGACAATCGGTCCTGTCCAGAGCGGATCCTGCTGTCTCCCCGCGAGGCAACCGTCCGCCGTAACGCTGGGTTAGGAGAAAAACGAACACCAGGCGGGGTCGATGGTGAGTCGCCGCGTCTAACCAGTTTGGCCACCTTGTGGCGTCGGCGACGCCTCTGTCCCGAACCCTTCGTCCACGATGTTGGGTGCAACTAGCTCTGGCGTCGCCCGTCATTGTTTGACCGCCGTGGTGTCTCCACATCGCCGCCAAGCAAACGTGTCCTAGTCCCCCCGTTGCGTGAGCCGGTCTGGCCATGCCCTCGCTCGCATTCGACTGCCTACGCCGCGCTGCAGCGCGCGTGGCCGCAACGCCAAAAAGTCTGCGCATGCGTGTCTGGCCGCGCACTCGTTCTCATTCGACTGTCTACGCCGCGCCGCCGTGCGCGTGGCCGCAACGCCAAACAGTGCGTGCCCGCGTGTGTACTCTTGAGATTTCGAGGGAGTTTAAAAACATTGCTCACGCATACAGGTTTGGTGAACCGATGAGCGTAGGTGCGCCAGTGCTGGAGGGGATCATTTTCGGCAAGACTTGTGCTTGGGTCGGAAAGGCTAGGCGTGGTGATTTGTTGCTGTGTGCCTGTGCAGATGTGGCCATTTGTGGCCAAGGAAGGAGTCTGTAGAATGGCGAAAACGGAGTCGTACTCCCAGAGCCTCATGTTCGGAGGTTCTATTCCCAAAAAGTCTGGTCGTCTCTGCCGCCGTCTTCTTCTGCAAGACGCACGGATATGAAGATACGTGTTTCATGGTCTTCTCTGGAGCCACGACGGCCACTGTCTTTGCGGCCAGCCAATCTTCGAATGTGCAGAATCCATATGTGCGAGACGTATCAGCAGATGTGGTACACGCGTTGTCATTACACGGGGCAACGAGCATATACATTCAGGGCGTTGTTCATATGTTCCGCCGTGACAGCGTGATCCACCGCTACCGGAGGCATCGCCACCTTGCTTGTGAACATGTTTCTGCGAACGTTGATTGTGGTGCGTGTCGGTACGAGTCGCTGCATGGGCTGTAACGGGCATCGTTGTTTCAATGTGCAGCAATATGTTCGCACAATTGCACTGTCCTGCACGCTGGAGTGGTGCACTTATTGATTCGTCGTTTGTGCTTGTAATGGCTGTCTTTAGTTTGCTCAAAGGTAGCTTGCATTCAATCACTGCTCTGGGAATCGGAAGCAGATGGCGAAGTCTCAGGCGGCGATGGAGAAATAGTGGTGCAAATTTCTCATTGTTGTGGTTTGCCCTGTGTGGTGTGGTGCTTCCGTCGCTTTGCATCACTATTTTTTTGCTCCAGCGTCCAAAGTCTGCGGTTCTTGATCCACATCATCTTGTTTTGGCAACGTTTGCTTCCAATCTCAGTTTTGCACAGGCAGGCCTTGTGAGGAGGCACTCGTGAGGATACTCAGGGAAAGGAAGGAGAGAGGAGTGCATCGTATGCAAGTTTTCATCCGACGCCGTCTCCTCAATCATTTCATTCTTCATGCTCCACATTCCATTGGAACCCTGCTTCTTGTCCACCTTCCTGGGCAGCCAATTGGGACCCGTCCCCCCCCCTCCGCCTCCCTCGCCCTCCCGCTCATGTGGGTACTCAGTGGCCTTTCCTCTTTTTGAATGCAGGCCCCCTACCTCCTCTGAAGCCCTCTCCCTCTTCTCCCTCTTTCTCCTCGTTCTCTGGAGGCTCCTTCCTCCTCTGAAGGCCTCTTCTTGTTTCTCTTCCTCCTCCTCCTGCTCCTTCCCCTCCTCCTCCTCCTCCTCCTCCTCCTCCCCCTTCTCCTCCCTCTCCCATCACCCTCTCCCTTCAGAGGCTCCTTCCTCTTCTGAATGCCCCTTTCTCCTCCCCCCTCCCCCCTCTCCCCTCCTGTTCCCCCTTTCTTTTCTCCCCCCTCTTTTTTTGTCCATCTCCCCCCATTCCCTGTGGAGGCCCTTTCCTCCTTTGAGGATGTCGCCCGAGATCCGAACACGGTCATGACCAGAGCTCTGGAAGCCATCTTTACGAGCGTCATCGCTTCAAGAGGACTTCCGTCGTGACCTTCCCGATGATCTTTTTGTGACGCCTGGATTCGTGGGGAAGGCCCCTTCATCATAATCGAGCCCCAGACCTGTCCTGGATCACGTTGGATTTCGAGGCAGGTCTGGCTGTGAAGACGGGCCCCCCCGAGGCCCAAGAATGTATGGGGATAGGGAGGAGTAGTCGTGGAGGAGGAAGAGGAGGATCAGGAACATGAGAGTTCTTCGAGTTTTCGCTTCTGGCGTGCTCGCCCCGCAGTAAAAAGAGGTTCGTTGGAAATTGGTTTTCAGAAGGGGCAACTTTCGCGATTCTTGCAGTTATCCCATCTGAGTTCTGGCGATTTTCACGGTCGTCGCTCTGCTCTGCGTTTCTTGGGGTTCGGCCCTGGTTGCACTTGCTCTGGCCTGCGTTTCGGCTCCGGCCGTGGCTTTGGTTTCGGCTCCCACGTCCGACTCGGGCCTCTGACGGGGTCACTGCCTGGGCTCAGGTTTCGGCTTCAGTCTCTGGCTCCAGCTTCGGCTTCGAGTCCGAGCCAGGCTCTGGCCCTGGCTCCGGCCCAGGCAGCGGCTCTGGCTCCGTCCTCGGCCCCAGGCTGCTTGTAATCAGTGAGCCCCCGCAGGCTCCCTCGCCCCTCCTCAGAGCTTGCTTTGGGGGGCCCAGTTGTCCAGAGCGGGGCTCTGGGGGCCTGGTCTGATCGGGGGCTTCCTACCGGGGGGTGGACGTCTGGCCCCGGTCATGATAGCTCCCAGATTTCGTGACCCCCTCTTCTTCTCTCAACGCATCGGTGCCCATACACAAAGTGTCCACACCCATGGCTTGACGGCAATTTGGCATGATAGCAACCCAAGCTCACTCCTCCCTTATCCTCCACCTTCTCCTTCTCCTCCTCCTCCTCCTCCTCCTTCTCCTCCTCCCCTGGGCTGCTTGAAGGCTGCCCCCTGCTGCTTGAAGAACTTCGAGAGGAATCCAGCCGTGGCGATGAGGGGGCTTCTGGAGGTCCCAAAGTGTTCGATGACATTCAGCGTCTGAATCCAGTTAGAGCACATGTTCGCCAGCTTGGACTCCAATCAGTGAGTTATCGCGCTGGAGGTGAACGCTATGCGGAAGTAGCTATGTGGTGTAAGTGGTATTGTGTAAGCCGTTTGGTAGGAAGTGTGAGCTATGTTGTGTAAGCTATGTTTTGTAAGCTATGTGGTGTGAGCTATTCGGTGTAAGCTATGCGGTATGACATTTGAATCTTCACGCTTCGCGTAACCCCATCAGCACTCGCTTCAGCGGCCTACGCGCCACGGCAGCCAATTTTCTCGCTCTGTGCCCCAGAACGTTAGCCCCGCTCGCTGGACCTCTCCTTCGAGCCGCCGAACAAAAAAGTAACCCCATCAGCCCATCAAGCAGCGATGCCAAGACGAGTTGCCTTGATGAGGGAAGTGGGGGAGCATGCAGAGGAGCTAAAGGCTGCGGGGGGAGGATGGAGGAGGCGGCGGAGGAGTCGGCGCAGCATGGGGAGGAGGGGGAGGAGTAGGAGTAGGAGGAGGAGGAGGAGGAGGAGGAGGAGGAGGGGGATGAGGAAGAGGAGGACGACGAGGAGCACGAGGAGGAGGAGGAGGAGAAGGAGAAGGAGGAGGAGGAGGAAAAGGAGGAGGAGGAGGAGGAGGGGAATGGGGGAGGAGGGAGGAGGAGGACCTGGTGGATGATGATGCTGCTGATGATGATGCTGATGATGTTGATGATGATGATGATTCTGATGAAGCTAATGATGATAATGATGATGCTGATGATGCTGCTGCTGATGATGATGATTTTCCTGCTGCTGCTGATGATAGTGATGATGATGATGATGCTCACGCTGATGATGATGCTGATTATGCTGATGATGCTGATGATCATGATGATGCTGCTGATCATTCTGATTCTGATGCTGATGAGGATGATGATGCTGATGTTGATGATGCTGATGATGATGAATATGCTGATGCTGACAATGATGATGATTATGCTGATGATGATGCTGATGCTCATGATGATGATATGATGATGATGCTGATGATGATGCTGATGATGATGACGACGACAATGACGACGATTATGATTATGCTGATGAGGATGCTGATGATGATGATGATGATGATGATGATGGTATGATGATGATGATGATGATGGTGCTGATGATGCTGATGATGATGCCGATGACGATGACGACGATGATGCTGATGCTGATGCTGATGATGATGATGATGATGCTGATACGGATGCTGATGATGCTGCTGATGATGAAGTTTGTGATGATGGTGATGATACTGATGGTGCTGGTGATGATGATGATGATGATGATGATGATGATGATGATGATGATGCTGATGACGATGATGATGATGATGCTGATCTCGATGCTGATGATTATGATTGTAATTTTGATGATGGTGATGCTGATGATGATGATGTTGATGATGATGATGATGATGATGGCTATGATTATGATTCTGATGAGTATGATGATGATTCTGATGATTATGATGACGATGCTGATGATGCCGATGATGATGTCGATGATGCTGATGTTGTTGTTGATGATGATGATGATGATGATGATGATGATGATGCGGAGGCTGATGCTGATGCTGCTGCTGATGCTGAGGATGCTGATGATGCTGATGATGCTGTTGGTGATGATGATGATGATGATGATGATGATGATGATGATGATGATGATGATGATGATGATGATGATGAGGATGAGGATGAGGATGAGGATGAGGATGAGGATGATGATGATGATGATGATGATGATGATGATGATGATGATGATGATGCTGCTGCTGCTGCTGCTGCTGATGATGATGATGATGATGATGATGATGATGATGATGATGATGATGATGATGATGAGGAGGAGGAGGAGGAGGAGGAGGAGGAGGAGGAGGAGGAGGACGAGGAGGAAGAGGAGGGAAAGGGCGAGCAGAAGGGCCAGAGGCCTGCTGGGTGCCTCCCGGAGTCTCTTCGGATGTCTCTTTGGAGCTTCCTGAAGGCCTCTTGGACCTTCTGGGCGCTTCTTGAGGTCCTCTCGGGTCTCTCTTGGGTCTCTCTTGGGAGTCCTGGAGGTCCTCTTGGGGCTGTCGTGGAGGGTGTCGATGAACAGAGGTGGGGTCCTACCGTTTAGCCCCCCTCTGGGGCAGTCACAATTGCCTCTTGGGACGTTCTTGGGCCTCTCTTGGGGCGATCTTTGGCGGTCTTGGGGCCGTCTTGGGGGCATCTTGGGTCCCTCTTGGAACTCTCTTGGGCCATCTTGGGGCCACTCGACGCATCAAAAACGCCTCGGAAGCGAAAAGGGGAGAAGGCACCAATCATGGAGTTTTCTTATGTATTTGAAGGATTTTTGCTTCCCCGGGAGGTCCTGAGGGGTGTCCAAAGGCACGTGGAACCGTTTTGTCGTCCTCTCGGGGCCTCTTGGAGGCACGTTGTTAGCTATCTTGAGCCATGTAGGCCTATCTTGAGCGATCTTGGATGCCATCTTGGGCTTTCGGAGGCCCGCTTGGAGCAATCTCAGGCTATCTTGGACACCCTGACACCTCGCGAACCCCCCCGTCCAGGTCCAGGGGAGGGGGAAGGGGGAGGGGTCAAGGTACCCAGCCGCCTGCAAGCCGTTTAGCTCCCTCCCACCCGCCCTCCCAACACTTAAGTAACACCCGAGCCTGAGCATGTTCAGCGGTCGTCTTTGGATGGACAGCTACTGGGAACCAAAGCCGACCCCAGGTGCGCGGCGCTTGGGGGAGGTGCGCCACGTGGTCCAGGGGCGCCACGCGCGTCAGACACCGCTGGGGCCAAAACGTGCCAGGCACGCCTTGTGCGCCAGATGCGCCAGATGCGCCACGTGCTCCGCGTGCGCCAGGCGTGCCGCATACTCCAGCCGCGCCAGGTGCGCCACGCTAGGGGCACGTGCAGAGTGTGTCAGGTGCGCCTGCGTACGTGACAGCACACATCGGGAATTATGTCGGCCCCCACCATCCTTGTCGAAAGCGACTGCCCATCATTGTGTCTGGTGGGCCTGCGCACAACATGCCGTACGCCACCACCCTCGCCGTCCTTGTCAAAAACCACTTCACAGTGATCGCGGGGTGGCCGCGCACGATCAAGATTTAGCCGCGAGGTGCATTTTACATTTTTTTGTGAATGATGGTAGCCCTGCGCGCAGCAGGCAATATGCCGACACCCCCGCCGTCCCTATCAGAAACAAGACAAAGTGCTCGCGGGCCTCACGAACACGATTCAATCTTTTGCCCCAAAGTGTTTTTTGTTTTTGTTTTTTCACAGCAATGGTGTGGGGGGGCCGCATCGGGCTGGCCGCTCATGCTCAAAATCTGGAGGGATAATGCGTTTTGTATGTTTTATTAACAGGGATTGTGTGGGGGGGTGAGCATGGTTCCTGGTTGGCCGCCGGTCGCCCGGGTGTGTGTGTGTGTGTGTATATATATATACGTATATATATATATATATATATATATATATATATATATATATAGGGAACAATGGCAAACGCTTCCCCGAAGGGGAAGGATGGTTTTTGGAAGAGGAAAGACAGGCATCGTCAGACCACCTGTGCCCAAAGGGCTGGTGGGACTAGACGGTGTAAAGTATGTAGTAGAGATTTGCCTTAAAGTGTACTTTGGCTTTTTTTTGCAGCAATGGCGGGGGTGGCGCATCGGGCTGGCCGCGCATGCTGCAAATCTGGAGGCAGAGTGCCTTTTGATTTGTTTTTTGACACGGATGGTTGGGGGTGGCCCGCATGGGGTTGGTATGGTTTTGGGTTGGCCGTTGGCCGGGTGGGGAAGAGGGTGTATATTCATAGGGCACAGTGATCAAGACAACCCTTAGATAGCAAGGCGTCTATTTCACTCCCACCCGCTCTCCCAACACATAAATAACACCCGAGCCTGAGCATGTTCAGCGGTCGTCTTTGGATGGAGAGCTACTGGGAACCAAAGACGACCGCATGTGCACAACCCTGGGGCGAGCGAGGTGCGCCCTGCGTGCCACGCGTTCGACGCGCGCCAGGCACCCCTGGGGCCCGAACGTGCCAGGCACTCCTGGTGCTCCAGATGCGCCACGTGCTCCGCGTGCGCCAGGTGTGCCGCATACTTCAGCCGCGCCAGGTGCGCCACGTTAGGGGCACGTGCAGAGTGTGTCAGGTGCGCCTGCGTACGTGACAGCACACATCGGGAATTATGTCGGCCCCCGCCATCCTTGTCGAAAGCGACTGCCCATCATTGTGTCTGGTGGGCCTGCGCACAGCATGCCGTACGCCACCACCCCCGCCGTCCTTGTCAAACATCATTTGACAGTGATCGCGGGGTGGCCGCGCACGATCAAGATTTAGTCGCGAGGTGCATTTCGTATTTTTTTTGTTGTTGTGAAGGATGGTAGCCCTGCGCGCAGCAGGCAATATACCGACACCCCCGCCGTCCCTATCAGAAACAATACAAAGTGCTCGCGGGCCTCACGAACACGATTCAATCTTTCGCCCCAAAGTGTTTTTTGTTTTTGTTTTTTCACAGCGATGGTGTGGGGGGGCCGCATCGGGCTGGCCGCTCATGCTCCAAATCGGGAGGGATAATGCGTTGTTGTATTGTTCATTAACAGGGATGGTGTTGGGGGGGGGTGAGCATGGTTCCTGCTTGGCCGCCAGTCGCCTGTGTGTGTGTGTATATGTATATTTGATATAAAGGGACCAATGACAAACGCTTCCCCGAAGAGGAGGGATGGTTTTTGGAGGAGTAAAGACAGACATCGTCAGACCACCTGTGCCCAAAGGACTGGTGGGACTAGACGGTGTAAATTATGTAGTAGAGATTTGATATGCTGCCAGGACGCCGTTGCCAGAGGCTGCTGCGGGCCCCAGGTGCCATCAAGGCGTTGGTCCTGCCACGGGTTTTGGCTGCGGTGCAGTCCAACATCAAAGGCTGGATGACAGCACGGAAGTTTCAGCGCTGCGGTCACTATGTGTTCGGCTGCTCGCGTGCTGACGACTCGCTCCAAAATGGTGTGCAACGCCCGCTATATCACGAGCTGTGTCGTCGGCACCTCCGGCGGGAGCGTCCTGATTCGGCTGTGGCGCTCGACGATCTTCTGCGTCGCACCAGGTGCTCATGGATGCGCCCCTGGTAGGCGTTGCCGTTGCTTCAGCGCTGCGTGCATTCAGCGTGTATGCATCGAACCGCCCGCATACTCCTGCCTGCATTCCGCCTGGGTTTAGGCCCCCAGTTTGACCTCTGCCGCGGCTTCCCCCGCGAAGGGATCCGGGGCTATGCTGAAGCCGTGTCTTGGTTCGGCGCGGTGCACGAGCGTCTGCATCAAGCCTGGTCTCTCTGCTTTTTCTGGGGGCGGTCGCGCTCTCGGAGTCTGTCGGGGTGTCGGGCGGCCTGGGGCGTTGTGTCGGATGTTTGTTTTTTATCTTTCTGACTCCTTCTCTCTTACCTTTTCCGTTGGTCGGGCGATTAGGGTAATTATTGAGTTTCAGGGCACCTTGTGCCATCTTTCTCTCACCGCGTGCTCGCTGTTGGTGCCCGTGCCAGCGAACGCGCATGGGGTGTGTGGTATCTGCTCCGAGGTCGGACTTTGGACCTTCGTTGACGCTTCGCTCATCTTCCTCTTCACTTTCCTATCCCGCCGCCGCCTTCTCCTCTCTCTCCTTTTGTGCTCACATGCAGCGATTCTATATGGCCCGAAGATCGGCCACGCTGTCTGGACAGCAACTGTCCGCACTCAGGGGCAGGATTTCGTGACATCTCCTCCCTCTCGCGCTTGTCCTCCCTTCCCGCTCCTCCTCCGCTCCCTGCTCGTTCTGGTTTGCCGGGCTCCGCGTGTGGCGGTATTTGCACTTGTTCAACATGCGAGCAGCATTCGTCGCACGCGTTTCGGGGGATGCCAGCCCATCCTCCTGCTCCCTTTCCTTCCTTTTCGTCTCCTCCCTCCATCTTCCCCTCGTCTCCTATCGTCGTGTTGTGTGAATGCAGTACCGGTGGCCGCTTGGGCCTCGGGATATCTCCGCATGCAGCACTTTCGCTTCCTCTTTCAGGCCACGGCTCACTGCATGAGCTTGGCCATCACAGGTCGGCTCCTGCGAGGTTCTCAGTATCTCTGGCGACATTTGCTTCGTCTAGCGGTTGAGGTCGATTCGTGCGAAGTCCTGTGGTCGCGCTCTCCGCCTCTTCCTCCTCCTGCTCCTCCTGCTCCTCCTGCTCCTCCTCCTCCTCCTCCTGCTCCTTCTCCTCCTCCTCCTTCTCCTCCCCCTCTTCCTCCTCCTCCTCCTCCTCCTCCTCCTCCTCCTCCTCCTCCTCCTCCTCCGGCATGCGATCCTTCTGCAGACCCAATCAGGGCACGGGGCGCCCATGAGGCGCCCACGAGGCGCCCACGAGGCGGGAGCGTGCTGAGGCCTCGGCGGACTTCTCCGATGCCTCAGCAGACGGGCTCGGGAAGCGCTACGTGCGAGTATTGCTCTGGAGCAGTCTGAACGTAAACGTTCGGAGGTCCGAGCCGATTTCGTGGGTCGGCGTCGGACCCTCCTCCCTGGGCGAGCGAACTTATGTTTACATACAATATATATATATATACACACTCACTTAACACATGGTTTTAAACATTAACAAACATGAGTAGTTTGGCGTATCTTTTTTTTGTTTGTTTGTTTATATCTCTAATCGTTTGTACAAGGTATACATTTGGGTTCCAGAATATTTTTTTTATTGGATCTTGTTTTTCTTACTAGTGCTGTTAGTACCATTCCATCATTATATTGTAATCTTATTTGTTTTCGTTAGTAGTATTCTTTGCTGTTTTCAGTACTATTCACACCATTATTCATACTTATTTCTTATACATTTCTTTTGTACCACTACCTTTATTATTATACTTCGTATCCTTATGTTCAGTTATTGTTACCATGTATTTTTATGATTCATCATTTTCATGATCAATATTCTGTTTCCCGTATCGTTAACCTTATGATTGTTGACACGATTGTTGTTGTTGTTGTTATTATCATGAGCTTTATTATGAATTTCATTTACTTATTATCATGTGTTTTTATTACTTTTATTTGTGTTGTTGTTGTCGTTGTTATAATTGTTAGTCTTATCCGTTTTTGATCAAACGTGCCTTTATGTATCATTGACGCGCTGGGTCCTCTGCGGAGTCGGGGAGGAGGAGCAGTCGGGCAACATCGAGGATCAAATCTTTGGGCTCGAGGGGCCGAGAGATTGACTCGAGCTGCTCACATGGGTCTGGAGTAGATGGGGTCGGAGGATCTCGCCGCACCACCGAGGCATCGGCGAGGTGGGTCGATTCGGAGCCCCATCTGCTCCATCCCGACGTCTCCGATGTATCGACGATGCGTCGGCGAGGTGGCGCAATCCTCCGATCCCGTCCACGCGAGGCATCGGCGAGGTGGGTCGATTCGGAGCCCCATCTGCTCCATCCCGACGTCTCCGATGTATCGACGATGCGTCGGCGAGGTGGCGCAATCCTCCGATCCCGTCCACGGCAGCTTCGCGCCGTGTGGACGCGGCGGCGACCTCGGCGCGGGCGCCCAGGGCCGAGCGCCGGTTCGACATCGAGCACTCTGCGCTGTCGGGATGCCCGGGCCGCTCAGACTGGGAGGGCTCACGCGGTGTCCGAAACCAATGGGCCTGTCGTCACGACGCGAGTCTGCCACATTTGGAGCCCGTTTGTTCGGTGATCGATCATGTGCACCTTGTAAGCTTAGTCTTCTGGCTCCCGCGTGGAAGGCCTTCAGAGGCCGCCAAAGTCCGGCGACTATCCGCCCAAGGACCGCCGATTTACCGCCGAAAGGCTGCCCACTGCTTCCGACGGAGCGCCGAAGATGGATGGGTAACTAGTTGTGCGTTGCAGGGTCTATGCTCATCTGATCCGATATCGATTCTTGCTGGTCTGGTCCGAGTCGATTTCGACATTCCGACGATGCTTGCATGGCTCCACTGTGCATCTCGGCGCAGCCGGTCCGCTCCGACTGCCACTCCGTGCGGATGTAGCCCGATCCGCTCCCCAGGCCGCCCGTGGGGGCGCAAAGATAGTCTCGCTTCGCGCGTCGTGGCCTGGGCCAGAGCGGTTGCTTTACTCCGAGGGAGGCGTCGCGAGGGCGCGAGGGCTCGAAGATGACCGCGCGTCGCGCATCGGAGGCTGCGATGCGCGAAGCCAGGTGACCTGTCGAGGACCCGATCGTCCGATCCGATGCTGACCGATCCTGTCGTGGCCGAGCGCGCGTGACATCCGGGCGGGCTCCGAACGAGGGAGCGGAGGAGGAGGAGGAGGAGGAGGAGGAGGAGGAGGAGGAGGAGGAGGAGGAGGAGGAGGAGGGGGAGTCGTCGTCGTCGTCGTCGTCGTCGTCGTCGTCGTCGTCGTCGTCGTCGTCGTCGTCGTCATCGTCGCGCCTGTGGCACAGGCAGTGTGCCGGCTGGTGGCGGCCGCGGCGGCGGCACTGCTCGTTCGGCAGCTGACCGCCTTCGTGGGCTCCGCGGTGCGCCGCGGCTCCTCGCGGCGACCAGCGGGCCTCCCTGCCTCTGCACCTCGGAGGGGTCCATTCGATACATCGGGGGGCCCTCCCTGGGGTCTCTCGGCCTTTCTTGGCCTTCGTGGGGTCTTCGGTCGCCACGGCCGGATCCGCGTCGGAATACGGGCCACGATGGACCCCAGGGGTTTGGGGATCGATTTTGAGCGGATTTGGGCCTGGCGGGCAGCAGCAGCAGCAGCAGCAGCATAAATGCAGCGACGGCATGGCAGTAGCAGCGGCAGCAGTAGGAATTGAGCGACGCTTTTGTTTCTCCAGATCAGTGCTTGCACATCGGCTTCTTACTGTGCCAGCCAAGTAAATGGATGGGTCTGCCAGGGTTTCGCCCAGTGCCTGGTTTGTTGGCCGCCTCGTGGGCGCCTCGTGGGCGCCCGTGCGCTGGGTGTGGTGGGGTTTCGCCTGGTGCCCGTACGTGGCCTCCACTGGGCCCCTCGTGGGCGCCCCGTGCGCTGGGTGCACCGGATAGCTCGCACCACACATGATGCGCTACATTAGTAGATTGCACCACGCAGCTTGCACTTGCACCCCTTGCAGCGCATGGCTTGTACTACGCACGCTGCACCAAGATCTCCCGCCGCGTCTCGGTCGGTCGGTCGCGCGCGCTCGCCGCTGCGGATGCCTGGCAGATCCGGCTGCCCCCCGCCGCTATCGCCGTCGTTGTCGCCGTCGCCGCCGCCGCCGTCGCCGCCGCCGCCGCCGCCGCCGCTGCCGTCGTCGTAGTCGTCGCGGCTGCCGCCGCCGTCATCCTTCGCAGGCGCGGCCGGCCAAGTCCCTCCGCAGCCCGGTCGCCCGGTACGCCGAGAAAGGCGGCGAAGGAGCCCTGCGCTGCCTCGGGGGGGGGGAGCAGCGGCGGTGCCCCGCGCGCGCGTGGGGGCCGCTCGGCTCGACGGGGCCTGGCGGCCACCAGTTGTCGCGTCCCTCCCGGGCGGGCGTCACGTTTGGCGCTCGTCATCCCCGTCCTCCTCGCGCAGCCTCCTCCCGCTCCCCTCCTTCCTGCCCTCCCCCACCCCTCCGCCTCCCCGTTCTCTCCTGCTCCCCCCTGGCGGAGGCCAGTGGCGGGCATGCGGCGTGGAGGCAGGGGGGGGGATGAGCGAGGAGGACCACAGTCGTAGTTGCGAGGGCGTTAGAAAAGGGAAGGAAGGAGGAGGGGGAGGAGGAGGAGGAGGAGGAGGAGGAGTGGGGAGGACGAGGAGGGGGATCAGGGGGAGCAGCTCCCTAGGCCCTAGGCGTCCTCCCTGGAAGGCCTCCATCATCATCCTTGTTCCTCTCCTTTGGATCGAATCTTCCTCCCCTTGCGCCTCCAGAGGCTTCCTCTGGACTCTGGAGGCTTCCTGCATGCGCATCCCTCTGTGTCCCTTGTGATTGCTTTCCTCTCAGAGATGCAACGCTGATGAGTGAGCTCAGTGTTTGCACAGCTGTGGGACCTTCCCATCCCCTCATCGCCGAATATTTCCAAACGTCGGCAGGTGCCGAGTGCCGGTGTTCTGAAATCCGAGAAGCTGAATGTAACCAGCGTGATATCAGGACTATATGCTGACGTGCAAAATATCTGCATCCCAGCAGCAGTCACAGACCGGATCAAGATGAAGCTCCAGTCCCCCGAGGGCGCGGGCATCGACTTGTCTGTCAGCGAGGCAGGACACGCTAATTTCGATGCAAAGTTTCAGAGTCCGATCTTTCTGTTTCCGACTCTCTGTCGCTGTCACGTGTGCGCACCAATGTTCAGAACGCGAAGATTGACTGTTGTCTTGGATCATCTGTTTCAGTCTCTGTTTCTTTGCTTCTCCATGTTAGGCTCGGCCTCATCCTGCATGTCTCTCTGTAGCTTTGTTCCTTTGGCTTCCCACTTCTCTCTCTGTTCCATTTCCTCTGATCGCGCGCGTATGCGCGTTATTCTCCAGCTGCCTGCGGCAAGCTCCGCCACCCTGCAAGCGCAGCACTCTGTGCGGTAGCGCTTCAAGCACCGTCCAGTGGCCCGCAGCCTGTGACACCTCTCGCCTCATCCGTGGCCTATTTCTCGTCTTATCACTTCTCCATCGGTGGCGGCCAGCGGTCGCCACCACTTCAGGACCACGCCCAAGCGCGCATCGCAAGCCACCTCGTGTGCTTCAGAGGAGAAGCGAGGACCACCACCGCCAGGACCCATCGGTGGGGGGCCGACCCCTGGGCGCGACACTCCGGCGTGCCACCGCCCAGGGGTTCGGTCCGTCACCCATGGGTTCTCGGTGGCGGTGGTCCATGTTTCTCCTCCGAGTGCTGGTGCCCACGCGGTCGCGGACACACGTTTTGAATGCACCGCGCCGCGCTACCTCTTCGCTCGGCCGGCTGATGTCGGCTGTGTGGTGCACTGCCGCGTGGGGCTCACGCGGCAGTCAGAGCAAGACAAGGTACCGATACCGCTATTTTTCTTCGTTTCAGCCTTTTGGGGCCTCCTGCGAGGCCCTCGTCGCCACGGCTGGATTCGCTTCGAAATCCTGGTCAGAAAGCACCCCAGGAGAGGTCCGGGGAGTGGCGGTATCGGTACTCTTTGGTTTCCCCAGACAGGGCGGCGCGGCTGGGCCAGCAAGCCGCGGTAGGCGCGGCTGGCCACCGGCAGCTTGTGAGCGAGGGCCCTTGGGGCCGAAACTTCCCCTGGGCAGAGCGCCTCTGAGATGTCGCTCAGCGGGGGGGTGAGGCGCTTTTGCGACATACTCCAAGCACGTCAAGCTTTTGGGCTGTGGGTTCTCGCTCTCGGAGGCAGCAGTATCTCGTGGTTGGGCCGGGCCCAGCTGGTCCCGAGAAACAGTGACAAAGGGCGCTCGCGCTGGGTTGTCTGTGGTGAGCGGCCGCGTCAAATGGCGACTGCACAGGGGGCGTACAACAACACACACAAAAACATCAGCAGGACCACCAGTGGCAACGACACGTACACATCACCATCGCCACAACTATCCCGATCCCGATCCCGACCAGGACAGGGCGAGCATCCCTTGGTTGGGATGGGTGCCGCGAGACCCGAAAGATACGCCCCGCATGCCAACCTGGGGGAGGGGGGGTATAGATCGGCGAGCGGCGCCAAGGTCTCCCGCGTGGGGTGGGGACAGTGTACTTTGTCAGAAGAATAGCCAATGTTGGGCTTTGGCGAACAGCATGGGGCGTAGCCTTCGCCCTGCGATTAGCGCGTGGGCATTGCGCACCGCTGGTCCACGGGTGGTGTGTCGGCCACCGCCGTGTCGCTGCATCTTCGCGGTGCTCCCCCTCACGCCCCCCCTGGCCCCCCCTCGCCCGCGCACATGCCTCGGGCCGTGATGCGCTGATCCCCCTCTTCCTGGCCCTTCTCTTTCGGGGGTTGCTGAAGGCGCCCCTGGCCCAGGGTGCCCCTCCGCCTTCCGCTCCACTCTAGAGCCGCTGGGGCCCTCTTGGGTCTCGCGATGGGTGCCCTGCAGCCACCCCAGCCTCTCTGGACAGGCTGGGGACACCCTGGCTGGGCCAGGGCCACTCAGTTCGCCAGGACAAGTCTTTCATCCCGAGTCGTTTTTTGACGGTCCCTGGGCCCAGCGAGGGCCCGTGATGGGGCCGAGAATTACCCCCAACCTCCAGTCCTGACTTCTCACGACGCGAAGGCTCCCTCGCCGCACCCAAATCTCCAGGCCTCCCAAGTGGGGTCGAATGAGATGGGGTCGGAGGATCGCGTCGCATCGCGGATGGATCGGCGATACGAGTCGGTATGGAGCCCCTCACGCTGACGTCGCCGACGCATTGCCGCTGCGTCGCCGATGCATCGGCGTTGCGGCGATGCGGCGCGATCCTCCGACTTCATCTGCTCGGACCCCACTTAGTCGAACATGTGCGTCTTGACCTGCTCCTCTCCGCCGTGGTGCCCGCCGTGCCCAGAGTGGCAGTCCCCGCGGTGTGCCCCGCCGGAGGTGGTGCTGCCCAGCGCCAGCGGCCAGCTGGGCGTCCTCGCGAACCACGCCCCGATGATGACAGCCTTGGACACTGGCGTGATCCGCTACAAGCAGGACCTCCTCCTCGTCCTTCCCCTCCCTGTCCTCCTCCTCTTCCCTCTGCTTCTTCTTCTTATCCTCCTCCTCTTCTTCCTCCATTCCTTGTCCTTATACATACATGTCCCTGTCACACCCAGGGGCCAGTCGAGAAGGCGGGCCGGGCGTTTCGCCTCAGACTTCCTCGCCATTTATAACCCTGAAGCTTAGCAACAGTTTCACAGATGGAGAGCGGGTGATTTTCAAATTGTGGCTGTCGCCTCAGCGCCGCGCACATTCGTTCAAATAAAGCGCAACGGTTTCACGGATAGAGGGGGGGTGGTTTTCAAAATGTGGCTCTCGCCGTAGCGCCGCACGTATTCGTGTAAACATTCGCAAGAGTTTCACGGATTGAGGGGCGGATGGTTCTCCAAATGTGGTTCTCGCCTGAACTAGCGCCGCGCACATTCTTTTTTAACATTCGCAAGAGCACCGTGCACATTCGTCGTAACAATTTGCACGAGGTTCACGGATTTCCATGGCCAACGTACCAGACACGGTGTTTTTGGAAGGACTCAGGATTGTAATGGCGCAGCAGTTACGTTGATTCGCGGTGTTGAAGTCCCAGGAACGGCGTTCTGGCAGGATTCAGGATCGCCAAGACGCAACAGTCGCGCTGATTCGTGGCGTTCGAGTGCCGAGAATGGTGTTCTGGCACGCTCAAGGGTCTTCAAACGGTTGTCTCCCAACGAGGCAGTTCCCCCAGTGGAAATGAACCCTTGTAGGGGACTGTCAAGAGTGAGCTTGGACGGAGGGCTCATTCCAAAATCGTTGATGAGTCTTGGATTTATTATGATACTCCTCCTCCTCCTCCTCCTCCTCCTCCCTCTCCTCCTACTTCCTGTCCTCCTCGTCCTTCCTTTCCTGCTCCTCCTCCTCCTTCCCCTCCTCCTCTTCCCTCTCCCTATTCTTCCTCTCCTCCTCCTTCTCTGCTTCTTCCCTTTCCGTCTCCTTCTCCTTTTCCTTCTCCTCCTTCCCATCTTCTTTTCTTTCGTCTTCGTGTTGTTTTTCCTCCTCCTTCTTCTCCTCCTACCACCGATTTTTATTATTATCCTCCTCCTCCTCCTTCTCCTCCTACCCCCCGATCTAACTCAATGGAATCATGGTCAGCGATCTTGTATAGGATGCCGTGCGCACGCTGCAGTGCTGCCCGAAACACGTGCCGTACGTCGACGTCGTTGGGTAGGTTGGGCGGTCCATCATGGGCCCTCCGCTAAACGCGACCATCCAGCTTTGACGCCGAAGACCGCCAGAAACCGCCGAAGACCACCAGAGACCGCCGAATACCGCTGGAGACCACCGAAGACCGCTGAAGACTAAGACTGCGCAAGGCCGATGGGTAACCCGGAGTCCATGGCCGAATACGTAGGGCAGGGCGATCAGTCTGGCGAGCTGATGGGGCCCCGCGCCCGCCGTCCAAAGTTATGGAAACGCGCGCCGCGTCATGGCTGGACAGCTACTGCGCTCGAGCCCGGCCAACTCTGACAGGGGGCGAGGGGCTCGCCATGGCTTCGTTCATTAGGGTTGTCCTTCGGGGCGTTGTACTCCTTCCCTCGCCGTCGATCGTTGGATGTATGGCCCGCATGGGGATACGCGTCTGGCGCCTGTTCCGAATCCAGCAGGCTGGGCCGCAGCCTGAGCATGAGAGCCAGTATGCAGCTACCGATGACCGTCACCAGTAGCACAAAGACCACAACGCATCCCACTGTGCGTCGAGCTGCGAGCTGCTGCTTGTCGAAGATGGGCTAGGACGTATTGAGCTTGTATCTGCAACTCCTGCTCCATCATGCCTCTCCTCGTCGTCGTTTCGGCACCGTACCAAGCAGACGACCCGCCTTTTGATGACGGGTGTGAGTTCTCCAGCTTTGGATGCATAGAACACCGATCTATGCAAATAACAAATATCCATGTAGCCAATCGGCACCGCCCGAGCAATGCAATCATGGGCAGCATGATTAAGTTATTATTTCAAGCGGCCGCAGTTGGCAACAGTGCGTATATCGGGGGACTAGGGTCCGATGCCCATGGGCCGCTGCCACTAACACAAATAGAGGGTCTGGGGCCTCCAGTTCAGAAGCCTGACCCCACGATCGCGCCCCCCCCCCCCCCACACACCCTACGGCCCTAGACATCCCAAGAAACCCAGAAGGCAGCTGCAGTGGACATGGACACAACCCAACATTTTTCCAAGATCGGATCCATATTGCCCCCAATGTCCCGCAAGAGTTCCAACGTGGCCCCGAGACTGCCCAAGAACGGCCCAAGAGAGCCCCTGGACGGCGCGCCCCACCGACAGGTCTGGGGTTGCGACATGGAGGAGTTGTCTATAAGGAAGAGGGATGGAGGAGGAGGAGTCGGAGTTGGGTTTGAGCAGGTGGCCAGGAAGGTGACCATGCTGCCCGCTTCTCGAAAGGTCCCGCCCATTCAGCAGTTGTGCAGCTTGCGCGCGTGGACCCAGCCAAGGCATCGGAAGACTTTCATGTCTCCCCAGACCCCTCGCGACTCGAGGCAATGCCCACGTGTGCCAGCACGAAGGTGTATCCTCTTTACTGCCCGACGTCCGTGGTCATTTGGGCTGTGGCGCTCGGCCTTTTCTGAATAGCGGTTGGGCGCTGCAGCTGACCCTGGGTCCGGCGCCCTCGACGCCGCGCCGCGGCGGGACGAGAAGTTTAGCCTCCGTGGCGCCTGCCATGCCGTCGCGCAGGGGGAAGGGGGAGGGAGCCGAAGCGGCGGACCGCGGAGGAGGGCTGAGGGCGCGGGGCAGCGCTTCTCCGTGCGACCCTCCAGGACGGGAGCCGGGCCGCCCAGCAGAGGGCCGTGGAGAAGGGTCGGGGGAGTGCGGCGCAGCGTTCCGTAGGATGGTCTGGGACGGGAGCCCGTTGGAACCCTTTGGGGCGGCTGCCAGACTGGCAGAGTCACCTTCCCGCTGAGTTCGCACTCAGGGGAAGAGGGCTGATAGGAGGTCCAGGGAGGACGCGTGACCCCAGATATCACACCCAATCTGAACTTGACGCTTTTGGTCACTGAGGCCGACGGCACGCGCAAGTTCGCAGGTGGCCACGTGGTCGTAGCCAACCTGGTTACGTGCCATTTCTGTGAGGAACAGCGCGGCTTTGTACCGCTTTTCGTCTTGCCCTACGAGGATAACGAAACTGCGCCGTTTTAGAGCATAAGCTCTGTCGTCGCACACGAGCACGCCGCCAAGGCCATGGGCGACGAGTGCCCGAGGACGTTTGTCAACATAATCCCGGATCCCCTACGCAAGTGCCATTGCGTGTGCTTCAGGTGCCACGGAGACAAGCAGCGCGGTGATAAAGACTACTGGGTCAGGCGGGGGGCAGAGATTCTGAAATCCGAAGTGTCCAACTTGAGGGAGAAGCAGAAAAGAGGAGCCGCCGTCGCAGCAGACCAGGTCCATCGAGTACGCCACAATCGAGACTGGGGAAAACGTGGACGGCCCTATGGTACCTCACGTCTGATTCAAGGATATCAGCGAGTCTGTCCTGGAGGACGAGCGGCCGGGAGCTGCGGCGGACTTCGCCGTCGCCTTCGGCGAGGATAACCGCATCATGTGCGTGTGCCCGCACTGGAAGACGGCCCCCTTCGACCCAAAGCAGCGGGCGCGCTGCGCGGCGCCGACGCGGGAAGACGAGCCAGGAGGCGCCAATGTTGGAGGCCGCTGGAGGTGTTTGAGCATGGGGTGCGGACGCAGTTGGTCAGAACTGGACAAGGGCAAGGACGCGTGGGTGTGCCGCGTCGCCGTCATCCCGTCGCGCTCTTTCGTGGCGACGTGCGGCATTGTTATGTCCAGCGACAAGGAGGTGATGCCGATCGAGCGGTCTGAAGAGCACGGCCAAGAGGACCAGGCGGAGATGATCTGCTTCGGCCACGGGGCCTCATATCAGCGGGGCACCTTGACGATCCCGAGGACGGCCGAGTTGGCGTCGGCCATCGGCGCTGCGATGGGGGGTGAGATCGAAGTGGGCGGGCTGTTGGAGAATGGTATTGGGGCAGTAATGTGCTCCATCGACTCCATCAGCGAGGAGGCTCTCAAGAGGCTCGTCAAGAACGTGCCCGCGTTCACGGATGAGAGGATCACAGAGGACATGCTCGGGGACTTGCAGGGCCCGCTCAGTGCGATGACAGCGACCGCTCGCAGGACAGTTTCACAGACAACTACCACGCCTTCCACCCGCCCGAGAACTGTCCCATGCAGAGCGACGTGGAGCGCGACAGGGTGGTCGATCGCCTGCCCCCGACGTCTCTGGATCCGCGGGCTGCGAGCCAGGACTGGGGGGAGGGCGAGCTCGAGGCGCCGTGGGGGCGCGTGGTCGAGCGCCAGGGGGCGGCCGTGGAGACCTGGTCAGGCGCAACAGCAATTTCGGATTAGAGAGTTGGCGACGAGGCGCTCTAGCGACGGCGGCGGCGGCGACCGGGGCGGCCAATTGGGGGGCGCTGTCATCGCGCGGAGAGAATGGCCGACGGGCAGACGGGGGCAGCGGGCCGCCGCGCGGCAACGGCGCGCCACGGTGCCAGCTGTCCGCGAGGCTCAGGCGGCGCAGCGCGGGGGCTTGCTTTCGCAGTGCGGGGCCCCGTGCGACCCGCTCGGGGCGGGGGCCCCGCGTGCCGGGGGGCGCGTGAGACGGCCGCCGCTGGGCCCAGAGCGCGTGGCACGCGGCGGCCGCCCCGCGCTTGGGAGCGGGCGGACCGCGCGCGGCTGAAAGAGTACTTCCCGTGTCCGCCGTCCGTCTGGTAGGGGCTCGGGAGGGGCGCGTCTGCCGGGCGGTCCTGGGCCCGCCGCGCCTTTTGGTGGGCGCGCCCCAGCATCGACGGCGCCTGAACGCGGGCCCCCTGTTCCGTCGCGGGCGGGGCGAAGTGCCCTCGATGAGGGGGGGGGGGGCGTCGTGGAGGGATGGGTCTTATTGGGGGCGGGCTGGGCTTCGGGGACCTCCGGCCCCCCCGTCTTTTGTCGGGCGTGGTCGAGACTGTGGGGGGTCGTTGCGCGAAACCGACGAGGGGTCTCTCGCCTGTGCCCGCTCGCGCACTGCCAGGTCGGACCCGGCCCCCATGGTCGGTGGGCGTTCTGCCTGGCGAAGGCGCCCGCCCGCTCGCTCGCCCTCTCCCTATCGCCGCGCGCGGGGGGCGGGGTGCTCGTGGGGGTCGTGCCCTCGCGATGGGGTAGGTCCTTGGGGCGCGGGCGGGGCTTCGGGTCCGCGATTTTCCTCGTCTCGTCCGCTCGCAGCAGGGTGGGGCTGAAGGGTCGTCGCGTGCCTCCGCCCTATGCGCGGGCGGCCCCGATCCTCCGTGACGCGTCGACGTCCACCCGCAGTGATGGCGCCCGCCCGTCCGCGCGCCCTGCCCTTCTGCTGCGGGCGGGGGGCGCCCCGCGGGGGGCGCGCCCTCGCGGGGGCGGGGGGCCCTCAGGAGGGCGGGCAGGGCTCGGGGCCGCGCCGCCATTGCATCTGTCGGGTCGTAGCGCGATCGGGGCAGCGAGTCTTCGCACTTTTGCAGCAGCGGGTTGCTCGGGGACAGAGGCCGCGCCGTCCTCCGGCGGGGTCCGCCTGGGCGCGCCTCGCAGGCCGCCCCTCTCAAGGCGCGTTGGCTTTGCCGCGGGCGTCGCAGGCGTTCGTGCATGGAGCAGACGCGCGCCCGCGCGGTGGATCGGCCCCCGCAGCGCGCCGCAGCGGCCCCCCGCGTGGGCGGCGAGGAGAGCGTCCGAGTCGCGGGGGGATGGGCGGCAGGAGAGCATCAGGTGATAACCCTCGGCTTCGAGCTTATCGAAGACAGGCCTGGGTCGCGAGAGAGGCCCTCGGGCTGGCTTTCAAACGCAGGTGTTGGGCAGCGCTAGGTCCCCGTCTCAGGGGTCAGCAACGCGGGTGGGCCAGCCCGCTGAAGGGGTCGCCGGGCGCGCTCCAATCGCGCCGCGCAGGTCCGGGCAACGCTGTCGGAAGGAGGCGCGGCAGGCAGAGTCCGCGCGGGCTCGGGCAGGCAGGGGCCGCCGACCGCGGGGGCGGGCAGTCTCGAGCCAGGTGCACCCCGAGCTTCGTAATGGCATGCACCTCGGTGTTTTCTGCGGAATGGAACAGGCAGTGCCGGGCGTCGGGGGCGAAGTAATTGCGGTGGCGAGCGTCGACGGGGCTCCGCGCGACCCCGTCGGGGCGGGGGCCCCGCCGCCGACGCGCGTGGGAGGTGGGCCGCCTCGGGGCCCGAGGGGGCCTGTGCCCGGGGTCAGCTGCCCCGCTCGCACCCTTTGCCGGCCAGAGCAGGTTCGGCTCGCGACCATGGGCGTGCCCTCAGCACCCGAGGCGCAAGAAGTAGCGGATGGCCGACGAGCGCGAGAACAGCGCGGCCGCCCCGCCCGAGGGCGAGTACGTCGGAGGCGCTGTCGTTGCGTCGTGGCCGCGCGCCCACGCTGTTCTGAGCTCTCCAGAGCAGCCACCCAGCCCACCGCAGCCGGAGATTGCGACTCCCCTGAGTTTGGGGCCACCGACGGCACCGCCGTCAGAGGAGCAGCCGCCGTGGCGATGCGGGCAGTGCTGGGGGGTGCTCGTACCAGCGAGAAGGACGTGCTGGTGCCGCGGAGCCTGGGGCGCCCGCAGGCAGGCGCCAGTCGCGCTGGACGGGTGCCTGATGGAGGAGGCGCGACGGACTCAGGAGCAGGGGCTCCGCATGATCAGGGACATCGAGGACCGGGTCGGCGTGTGGTGCAGGAGGCGCCGGGCCATCCTCGGACAGAGGCCGAACGCAGACGTCAGCGGGAAAGTCGTCAAGGCCGCCAAAGTGCTAGGTGGAGTTGCTCGGGCGGCCGATCGCGCCAGAGGAGTGCGGGCAGCCGTGGGAGGGGGTGCCGCGGCTCAGTGGGCCGTCCGCGCCGACGGTGCCCGAGCAGGCTCGTGGGGCCGAGGGGGGGGGGCAGGGTTCGCGGCGGACGCTGTTCAGGGCGACAGACTCGACTCGACCCGTGGTTTTGCAGGTCTCCGAAGACGTTGAGTGGGCCCGCGGTGCGGGCAAGGGTCAGACGAGGGGCCGCAATGTTCCCTGGCGGGCTCATCGGGGCCCTGGCGCAGTGGGTCATGCGTGAGGGCCCCTCCTCGGGGGAGTGGGCGCGGTCGCGGGCAGCGGCGGGGCTTCGCGCGCCCCCTCGGGGCGGGGGCCCGCTCGCGCGCCGGCGCGTAGCCCCGCCCTCGCAGCTGCGAGTTCAATGTATTTTGCTTGTGGGGGCATGATTGGCTAGGGGAACAACGCCTATGCCGACGACCAGGGGGCGATCGGCGCGGGGGAACGAGGGCGGCTGGCAGCGCTATTCATGGTCGTCTTACTTGGCGTCTTCGGCTTCGGGCAGGCGCGGGGCGGCCTCGAGGTAGATTGGGTCGGACTGCGCTGGCTGCAGCACGTGGCCCATGTATTTGTCTGAGGCGAGGGCGGCTTGGGCAGTGCTGGGGCTGGTGCGCGCCTGGCTCGTCAGCGTCGCAGAGCAGGGCAATGATAACAAGTGGCACGTGCGTGCTCAGGCTCATACAATAACGCCTGCGAGGTGTGTGTATGCGTCGTGTACTTGTCGCATGAGTTGTATGAGTTGTGTGTGTATGTTCTCTCTGTGTGTGGTGCGTGTGATGTGCGTATGTGTGGTGTGCGTGCGTGGTCAACGTACCATGTGTGGTATGCGTGCATGGGGATTTTGGCCGGGGATTTTGGCCTAACGTGCATGGTGCTTTCCTCTTGGATGGGGAATCTGGTGTGGCGTCTCTGCAGCGGGTGGGCTGTGTTGCCGCTATGTGTTGCAGCCCTTTAGTCGAAGCGGGCGCTTCGGATTCTCCACGCAGGGTGGTCCTCGCGGCCGGGGATTTTGGCCTGACGTCGCTGACGTCATTCGCAACCCCGACGTGTATGCCGCTTGTTGTTGTAGCACGCCCAATGCGGCCGGGGATTTTGGCCTAACGTGCTGGGCGACGTCCGCACGACGGGTGGATGCTCCCGGTGCGGCCGGGGATTTTGGCCTAACGTGCTGGGCGGACGTCCGTGCGACGGGTGGATGTTCCCGGTGCGGCCGGGGATTTTGGCCTAACGTGCATGGTGCTTTCCTCTTGGATGGGGAATCTGGTGTGGCGTCTCTGCAGCGGGTGGGCTGTGTTGCCGCTATGTGTTGCAGCCCTTTAGTCGAAGCGGGCGCTTCGGATTCTCCACGCAGGGTGGTCCTCGCGGCCGGGGATTTTGGCCTGACGTCGCTGACGTCATTCGCAACCCCGACGTGTATGCCGCTTGTTGTTGTAGCACGCCCAATGCGGCCGGGGATTTTGGCCTAACGTGCTGGGCGGAACGACGGGTGGATTCATAACGTAACGACGGTGGATGCTCCCGGTGCGGCCGGGGATTTTGGCGTGCTGGGCGGACGTCCGTGCGACGGGTGGATGCTCCCGGTGCGGCCGGGGATTCTGGCCTAACGTGCATGGTGCTTTCCTCTTGGATGGGGATTCTGGTGTGGCGTCTCTGCAGCGGGTGGGCTGTGTTGCCGCTATCTGTTTCAGCCCTTTCGTCGAAGCGGGCGTTTCGGATGCTCCACGCAGGGTCGTCCTCACGGCCAGGGATTTTGGCCTGACGTCGCTGACGTCATTCGTAACCCCGACGTGTATGCCGCTTGTTGTTGCAGCACGCCCAATGCGGCCGGGGATTTTGGCCTAACGTGCTGGGCAGACGTCCGTGCGAAGGGTGGATGCTCCCGGTGCGGCCGGGGTTTTTGGCCTATAACGTGCTGGGCGGACGTCCGTGCGACGGGTGGATGTTCTCGGTGCGGCCGGGGATTTTGGCCTAACGTGCATGGTGCTTTCCTCTTGGATGGGGAATCTGGTGTGGCGTCTCTGCAGCGGGTGGGCTGTGTTGCCGCTATGTGTTGCAGCCCTTTAGTCGAAGCGGGCGCTTCGGATTCTCCACGCAGGGTGGTCCTCGCGGCCGGGGATTTTGGCCTGACGTCGCTGACGTCATTCGCAACCCCGACGTGTATGCCGCTTGTTGTTGTAGCACGCCCAATGCGGCCGGGGATTTTGGCCTAACGTGCTGGGCGGACGTCCGCACGACGGGTGGATGCTCCCGGTGCGGCCGGGGATTTTGGCCTAACGTGCTGGGCGGACGTCCGTGCGACGGGTGGATGCTCCCGGTGCGGCCGGGGATTTTGGCCTAACGTGCATGGTGCTTTCCTCTTGGATGGGGATTCTGGTGTGGCGTCTCTGCAGCGGGTGGGCTGTGTTGCCTCTGGTGTGTTGCAGCCCTTTAGTCGAAGCGGGCGCTTCGGATGCTCCACGCAGGGTGGTCCTCGCGGCCGGGGATTTTGGCCTGACGTCGCCGACGTCATTCGCAACCCCGACGTGTATGCCGCTTGTTGTTGTAGCACGCCCAATGCGGCCGGGGATTTTGGCCTAACGTGCTGGGCGGACGTCCGCACGACGGGTGGATGCTCCCGGTGCGGCCGGGGATTTTGGCCTAACGTGCTGGGCGGACGTCCGTGCGACGGGTGGATGCTCCCGGTGCGGCCGGGGATTCTGGCCTAACGTGCATGGTGCTTTCCTCTTGGATGGGGATTCTGGTGTGGCGTCTCTGCAGCGGGTGGGCTGTGTTGCCGCTATCTGTTTCAGCCCTTTCGTCGAAGCGGGCGTTTCGGATGCTCCACGCAGGGTCGTCCTCACGGCCAGGGATTTTGGCCTGACGTCGCTGACGTCATTCGCAACCCCGACGTGTATGCCGCTTGTTGTTGTAGCACGCCCAATGCGGCCGGGGATTTTGGCCTAACGTGCTGGGCAGACGTCCGCACGACGGGTGGATGCTCCCGGTGCGGCCGGGGTTTTTGGCCTAACGTGCTGGGCGGACGTCCGTGCGACGGGTGGATGTTCCCGGTGCGGCCGGGGATTTTGGCCTAACGTGCATGGTGCTTTCCTCTTGGATGGGGATTCTGGTGTGGCGTCTCTGCAGCGGGTGGGCTGTGTTGCCTCTGGTGTGTTGCAGCCCTTTAGTCGAAGCGGGCGCTTCGGATGCTCCACGCAGGGTGGTCCTCGCGGCCGGGGATTTTGGCCTGACGTCGCCGACGTCATTCGCAACCCCGACGTGTATGCCGCTTGTTGTTGTAGCACGCCCAATGCGGCCGGGGATTTTGGCCTAACGTGCTGGGCGGACGTCCGCACGACGGGTGGATGCTCCCGGTGCGGCCGGGGATTTTGGCCTAACGTGCTGGGCGGACGCCAGTGCGACGGGTGGATGCTCCCGGTGCGGCCGGGGATTCTGGCCTAACGTGCATGGTGCTTTCCTCTTGGATGGGGATTCTGGTGCGGCGTCTCTGCAGCGGGTGGGCTGTGTTGCCGCTGTCTGTTTCAGCCCTTTCGTCGAAGCGGGCGTTTCGGATGCTCCACGCAGGGTCGTCCTCACGGCCAGGGATTTTGGCCTGACGTCGCTGACGTCATGCGCAACCCCGACGTGTATGCCGCTTGTTGTTGCAGCACGCCCAATGCGGCCGGGGATTTTGGCCTAACGTGCTGGGCAGACGTCCGTGCGAAGGGTGGATGCTCCTGGTGCGGCCGGGGTTTTTGGCCTAACGTGCTGGGCGGACGTCCGTGCGACGGGTGGATGTTCCCGGTGCGGCCGGGGATTTGGACCTAGCGTGCATGGTGCTTTCCTCTTGGATGGGGATTCTGGTGTGGCGTCTCTGAAGGATGTCTCAGGCGAAACAGCGATTCTCCTATAGAGGAGCTCAGAATCATTCAAAATACATTGTGTTTTTGAATCGTTGAAGCAAGAATGTTGAAAATCCTATGTGTTTTTGGACCTCTCCTTCACGATCTGCGTGAGGGGTGCCACCGATTTTCAGAATTTTGAGGATGTCCCTAGCGAAACGGCCGGGAAAATCGAAGACGCACGCACGCACGGACGCACGGACGCATTAATCCCCTCTGAGCTCTACTCCCTCGGAGAGGTGCGTATGAGAATATATATATATATATATATATATATATATATATATATATATATATATATATGTATGTATCCCTACCGTGGGCGACTGGGCTCGTTGTTGCGGATCGGCACGGGGCCGGCGAATCGGCGGAGATTGGAGCTTCCCATCAAGTTTTGAACCCAGAGCGAAGGGTACTTCATCTCGGATGCGAAGGCGGTGGGCTGGGGGGATGGATAGGCGGCGGGAAGTATTGCCGAATGGCCGCGCGCGAGGGGCCTGCTGGTGTGCGCTCGAGGTGGGACAGGAATGGCTTCCCTGGGCGTGGGCCAGGGCGCGGCCCGAACGGGGTCATCGAGGCGCTCGAGTTTCTCGGTGCGATACTCAATGTGAATCTTTTCGTCAAGCCCGGGGGCTGCCGCCAGAGGGCGAACCTATGGCGGGGTCAGCGGGCGACCTGGGACACGCCCGCGCGGCGAGCAGGTCCGCGCCGACCGAGCGGCCTTTGACGGTCTTCCTCGTCGAGCTTTCGGGTGGGCTGAGGTCGCCCGAGATGGCGCTGAGCTTTTAGACTGGCTGCCGCGCGAGGAGAACCTGGGGGCGGGCGATCTCAGCGACGTGCAGACGTCAGACTATGACAGGTCCCTCAGGGTGCACGTGGCGGCCGCAGACCCGGAGCGGTACCTGCTCGACGGGGTGACGCAGGCCTCGCGGGGGCTCTACGAGTTAATTGTCGAGGAGAGGACGGCCGCCAATGGCTGGGCATTCGCGGCCGGGTGCGGCCAGAAAGGGTGGTGACATCGTCCAGTACGTCGTTGACGGCGTCGCGCGGGCGGGGCTGGAGGTGGCCGTTGCGGCGCGCGGGGCCTCGCGTGACGTGTCAGGACGGGGGTCCAGCGCGAGGTGATTGGGGGGTGGCTCAAACCTCCCCGCGCCAGAGTGGGCCCCCCTCCGACCCCGCGTTCCCTCTTTGGGAACCCTGCGGCCACCTCGGTGAGCGAGGGTCCCCGTGGTGGGAGTGGGAGTGAGGGATCGGGTCTGCGGGGGCCCGTGAGGGCTGGGGAAAAGGCTCTTGGGCCGCCTTCCCGCTTGCTTTCGTCGTCTGCGTGGGTGCGAGCGGTGCGCGGGGGGGCGATGTCGCAACTTGCGGCGCGGGTCGGGGCCAGGGACGAGGGGGGGGGGCGGCTCCCCCCCAGACGCTAGCAGTGTCCGGGGTGACGGGGTGAGGGGGCTCCTGTTTCCGCCTTTCTCCTCCAGGCTCCTCGCCCCCCCTTGGTCTTGCGGATGAATCGCTCCCATCGCAGAGAGGGGGCATCAAGTTACTGGGAGTGGCTGGTGCCCTGCGCGCAAGGATTTTGGCACCGCCACCCATGTCAGGGGAATCGCCGTCATTTCATTCTCCCCATTCTATCGTTATCGCGCCGCCTTGGGGTCTCATCGAGGATACGCCCCCAGTGTCATCACGAATGTGTCTCCTGTTTCATGCCCGACGTCTGTGGTCAGTTGGGCTCCGGGGCTGGGTTGTTTCTGCAATTTTGACTCACGATCATCCTGGGCCATCGAATTCTGGGGAGTGGCTGGTGCACTGCGCACACTGCCCCCGGCACCGCCACCCATGCAAGGGGAATCGTCGTCACCTCAATCCTCCTGTTACGCGCCGCCTTCAGGGCTCATCGAGGATACCACGCCGAATTGTTTCTTTATTTTCTCGGCGTTTAAAGGTTGTTCGTGGCCGAATGGCTTGGCAAAACGATTCAGGATGAAAAACCGCTCGTGGGGATGGGCTCGAGAATTCCATAGGCCGTGGATCCGAAATACATTGGCACGAAGTTTCAGAACATCCTTACCTTTGGAGTGGTGCCGTTCTTTTCTGCGTCTTCGGACTTTCCGCTGTGGAATGGCCTTCGTTGTCGTTGTGGGTGTCCCCATCGTGCATTGGGCTTTCAGTGGAGGGGCTCGTTTTATTGACTCGCGTTTCTGTTGCCATTGTTTCGATTGTAGTGGAGCCATCATGGGCCAGAACATGCGCTCAAGAGCAACTTCTCTATACCGGCGGCGTTCATAAGAGCCACGCCGGAAAGCATGAGGGGCCCCAACGCCCCACCTGTCCCCGGATATGGCGCGAGATCGTCGCGCTCCCTCCGAACGCAGATTCTGGCCTCCACGGTCCATGTCGATCCGATCGATCCTATTTGAGATATCGCTTTCGTCGGGCCGGGTCCGACTCGACTCCGATTGTCCCGGCGATCGGGTGCGGCCCGATGCTCGCATGGCGCTGCCGTGCGTCCTCGCGCGGCCGACCCGATTCGATTCTTCGGTTCCGTGCCGATGCAGTCCGACGCACAGTCCGATTCGACCCGATGTTCCGGCTCGGTGCCGTCTGATCCTGGCCATCCCGAAGGTGGCGGCGCCTCGCCGGCCTCTCGGCGGCTGCGCGAGGACGGTGCGTGACGACCCAGAACGGCGGGCGACGCCGACGCGCGGCTGCGGCGACGACGACCACCGCGCTGGTCAGGTGTCGCCGGCCTGGAACGCAGCCCTTCGTATCTCTTCGATTGTCATCGCTTCGTCTCGGTGCCACACAAGGATTCCCCACAGTCGTTAGGGGCTCGCCCCTCCGAGACCTTCGTCGTCCTGGGTCTGTCGATCCCGGGGACAGGGATGAGTGAGTTCGTGACCCGCTCAGAACGGCAAGTGGATGCCGCTGGTCGTCATGGGCGGATTTGCCTCCGTGGACTCGAACTCGCTCTCCATCCTGGTGAACGACTTCGAGACGGCGCCTCGCCGCCCTCCGCTCGCGACCTTCTCGCTCTCCCTCCTTTGGAGGGGAGGGAGGAGGATGAGGGAGGATCAGGGGTAGTACCTTTCTCGCCCGCCCCCTCCTTCCACTTGTCACCCCCGTTCTCACCCTTCGGTGACTCGACAATGGCAGCAACGATGATGATAGTAACGCTGGCGGCTGCGATAATGACGATAACGACGGCAAGGCCAATGACGGCGCCGATGTTGGTGAAGACGATGACGGTGATGATGTCCATGTGTCGGTTATGAAGGTGATTGTGCTGATGATGGCGGCAACAGCGGCGATTGACGATGACGATGACGGCGGTGATGTGATGGCGCTGATGAGGGTGATGGTGAGCAAGTGCGCGTCCGCAAGCATTTACATACCAAATCCGGTGGACTACGAGAGAAGTTCAGCAGCGCAGACTTCAAACATATCAGAAGACTGACTTGAAGTTGGCAAGCGTGGACTGACGTAGGCTGGCCCGAAGTAGACTGGACTGGGCTGGGGTGGACTAGACTCCACTCCACTCTACCTTACTCTATTGTACCCGACTGTACCATCGACGCTGCTCCACTATACTCTGCAATACTCTATGCAAATCTTCTCTACTCTTTCCTATCCTACGGACCCTTCCCTAGCCTACTCTACTTTACTTTACCCTACCCTACTCTACCCGAACCTGCCCTTCTCCTCTCCTACTCTACTCCTGTTCTACTCCTATCCTAATCTATGCCCATGTGCCTTGCTTGACTCCACTCCAACCCTACACTGATGTACCCTTACCTTTCCTCTACCCCAGTCTAATACTCCTGTACTCTACTCTCCTTTACCCTTCCCTGTTCTATTCTACTCCACTCTACTCTACACTGCTCGGCTCCACTCTACTCTTGTCTACGCTACTCTATCCGACTCTAATGACTGTGCTCCAATCCTACACCACTCTACTCGTTATATCCTCTACTCTACTCTACTCTTCTTTGCTCTACTCAACTACTCAACCCAACCCTAGTTCTTACATTGTACACAAGTCTATTCATCTACTATCGTCTGCCCCTACCCTGCTCTGCCCCAGTCTACTCAATGGTACTACTCTTTCTACCCTGGTCTACTCTATGTTAGTCTACCCGACTCTACTCCACCGTCTACCCCAATCTACTCTACTCTGCTCTACCCTACCCTTCTCTACTTTACTCTGCTCCTCAGCTCTGCTCCACTCTGCTCCACGCTACTCTCCTTTCCTCTCCTGTACCCTGCCTGGCTGCCCTGAGCTGTGTCATACTCCACCCACCTCCTCTGTATTCTACAGTATCCTACTCTGCTCTACTCTATTCCTGCCCTGCCCTGCTCCTACCCTACTCTAGTCTACTCCTATTGTGATCCTCCGCTCTACTCTGCTCTACTCTTGCTCCTACTCGAATGTCAACTACCCCAATCCTGCTCTGCTCTACTCTACTCTACGCTCCTCCACTCCTCCCTACTGTAATATACCCTACTCTTCTCTGTTATACTCCACTCTGCTTTACTCTGTTCTACTTTGCGCTGGTCTATTCGACTCCACTCTTTTCTCTGAATAGGCTTGCCCTAGAAGAGTCCTAGCTCATCAGAAGTAATTCGTCTTTATGACTTCCCTTTTTTCCAATGCCCTCCCCTTTTCCAATGCCCCCCCCTTATTTCCAATGGCCCCTCCCTCCCCCCTTTTTCCCATAGCCCCCCTATTTCCAATGGCACTCCCCAACCATTTCCAATGGCGAGTCCTTGCTCTTGCGTGCTTGCTTGCTTGCTCATTCTTTCCTTGCACTTGCTTGCTTGCTCATACGTGCTTGCGCTCGCTTGCTTGCTCTTGCTTGCCCTTGCTTGCTTGCACTTGATCGCTGGCTCTGGCTAGCCTGTTCTTGCTCGCTTGCGCTTGCTTGCTTGCGCTTCTTTAATTTTGCTCCTATCGTCCTCCTTCCGTCCTGCTGCCGTCCTCCTTTCGTCCTCCTTTCGTCCTCCTCCCATCCTCCTCTCGTCCTCCTCCTGTCCTCCTATATATTTGGAGTCAACGCTGGCTGATACTCTTGTCTTACTTTATTCATCTACTCCTCTATACTCTACGCTTCTCTGCCCTACTCTGCTTTTGTGTACTCTGCTCATCTTTTCTTTCCTACTCTATTCTTGTTATCTACTATACCCTGCTCAGCTTTACTTTACTCTACTCCACGCCGCCTCTACTATTCTACTCTACTTCGGCTGGGCGGTTAGTATAGAGCGCCATTGTACTAGCCACATGAAGCCATTTGACTAACAGAGGAAGACATGCGGGTACAGAGGACGCCATGCGGATAGCAGAGGAAGTCATGTAGATACAGAGGAAGCCATTTTGGATACAGAGGACTCCATGCGGATAGCAGATACAGCCATGTGCATACAGCGGAAACCATGCGCATAGCACGGGACACCATGCTTATAGCAGGGGGAGCCATGCTGAAAGTTTGACGATGCAAGGGCAAACTAGATGGGGGGAACAGTGGACCAATTATCTAGGGATTGAGCTAGGGACACTACACACACGCCAATTGACATAACATTTGGCTTCTCATATCTGTTTGAAGAGCTCTATCTTGGAATGCTTCGAACGCCAATGATTTTGAAACAGATTCTGACGCGCGCTGCGACGCGCTCATGTGGCCGCATGGTATGATTGCGACGGCCTTACGGCCGGTGCCGTCGACCCTGAAGGGGAACGGCGGCGGCGACGACGACGACGCTGACGTGGGTCAAGAGTCCTCATGGATGCTTCTTGGGGTCTCTTCGAAGCGCTCTCGGGGGCCTCTGGGGACAGTTTAGGAGCCTCTTGGGAGCCTCTTGGGGCCCTCTCGGGGCTTTGGGGGCCTCTTGGGGTCCTCCTGGGGCCTCTTGGGGGCCTCTTGGGGGCCACTTGGTTCCTCCTGGGAGCCTCTCGGGGCCGAGGGCTCGAAATGTCCGTTCTGGTCCCTCGTCTGGGCACCCTCTTGGAGTTGTCTTGGGGGCCTTTTGGGCCATCTTGGAGGCGTCTTGGGTCGTCTTGGGGCCCTCTTGGGCCGTTTTGGGTCCCTCCTGGAGCCTTCTTGGGCCGTCTTGGGGCGATCTGGGGGGCATCCTGGGCCGTCTTGGAGCGCCGTGAAGCGGAAGGGGCGAGAACGCCGAAATGCTTCAAAAACCAAGTGGAAATCAGTGATTTTTCTCTCTTGGGACCCTCCTGGGGGTACTCCTGGAGGCTTCTTGGGGCGTCTTGCAGGGCTCTTGGGCCGTCTCGAGGCCGTCAAGGCGTCTTGTCTTGGACAGATCGTTCGGCGATTCGGTGCCTTCTTGGACCGTCTTGGGGGCCTCTTGGGGCACTCTTGGCCTGTCTTGGGGCTCTTCTGGGCCCCAGGACCCCCCCCTCCGCCTGCGGGTCACACTGCAACCAGGACAGGCCAACTTACGACCAGATGAGGCGCTTCACAACCAGCATGGGCCCTCTCAGGAGGGCACTGGACAACCAGGAAGGCGACTTTACAACCAGGCAATCGAACGCACATGAGCGACACGTGTTCTTCAGTTTCCGAACTCTCCGCGGGTCCACGTGAGGGAGAGAGACATTTTGTTCTCTGAACCGTGCTGGTTGTAGAGAGACTCGTCTGAAGCAAGAATTATGAAGTGGCGGATTCCCAATGGGATCCAACAGGATTTCTATTGGAGTCCCAGTGGCACATTCTAGTGGCACCCTTCCCACTGGGGTCCTATTGGCACCAGATGAATCCCATATAAATCCAACACTATTGTAATGGCCTCCGGCTAGTGTCGCCGATCCGGGGCGCTCTCGATGCGTGTGGGAACGGACGATGACGACGACGACGACGACGACGACGACGACGACGACGACGACGACCGACGACCGGGTCAACGACGGACGATGATGACGACGATGTCCCTCTTCCCCCTCTGCCCTCCCCGGTTTCTTGGACCCCCCCCCCCCTCTTGAGCTCGACCCCCCCTCCGCCCCCGCTCGAGCTTCCTCCTTGGACCCCCCCCCGCTTGAGCTCGACCCCCCCCCACCGTCCTCGCTCGAGCCCCCCCCCCTCGATTCTTGGACCCCCCTCCCCCCGCGCTGACCACCCCCCCCCGCTTGAGCTCGACCCCCCCCTCCGTTCGACCCCCCCCCCGTCCTCGCTCGAGCTCCCCCCCCCCCCCCCCTCGATTCTTGGACCCCCCCCCCCCCCGCGCTGACCCCCCCCCTCGCTTGAGCTCGACCCCCCCCTCCGTTCGACCCCCCCCCCCCTCCTCGCTCGAGCTCCCCCCCCCCTCGATTCTTGTACACCCCCCCTTCCCGCGCTGACCCCTCCGCCCCCCCCGCTTGAGCTCGACCCCCCCGTCCGTCCCCGCTCGAGCTTCCTCCTTGGACCCCCCCACGCTTGAGCTCGCCCCCCCCCCCCCCCGTCCTTGCTCGAGCTCCCCCCCCCCCCCCCCCCCCTCGATTCTTGGACCCCCCCCCGCGCTGGAGCGTTCACTGAATTGCGTGGATAATTCGCCGGATCCCGACCCCCCCCCAGAGCGAAGCTTGAGCGAGCTCAAGCCCACGCTCTCAGAAACTCACACGCCGGATCGGCGGATTTCTCGCTATGGGGCCTACGGGTGTCCTATTGGAATCCGATATGGATGCTTCCTATTGGAACCCTTTGGGGCCCTTCCTGATGGAAACCGATCGGAAGCCCCATTGGATTACAATCGAGGAACCTTCCTACTGGAATGCTGCGGGCAACGCATTGGGGTACTATATGGAAGCCCGGCGGGAATCCTTTTGGGTTCTTATCCCGAAGCAATTGAACCGTTTCCCTTGGAATCCCATCGGAACCATCTTGGCGAATACGACGATTTCGCACTGGAATCCAATCGGAATCCTTCCTTTTCGATCCATACGGGCATACTACTGGGATCCCATCAGGACCCAACTGCAACCCAATAAGAACCTGTCCTCTTTGAGTCATTCTGTAACCATATCGGCGTCCTATTGGTATCCTTGTGGTGTCCGAATGGAGCTATTGGAACCCCATTGAGATCCAATGGGGATCATCCCGCTACACGCTGGTGACAGGCCTTGGCGGTTTAAGCATTTTTTACCTCTACGCCCTAAATATACATCGCATTCTTGAGCCTTATAACCTCTATCTGCAAATCTTGCTTCTTCTGACAATAGAAGAACAGTAAGCGTTTGTCGCAAAAAATGCAGAGGAACACGCCAGCCTCGGCCACATGTTGCCTTATCACGCCGACCATGCACCCTGTTGCACGGTCGCTCATTCTGTTACTTGCTCGCTGCAAGGGCGGTGGCGGTGCTCTGTCGCGTCATTCCTTGTAAGCATGGCCACCGTATTAGCTGGTCTGGCATCCTTGCAGTCCTTCTTCGTTGCTGTCTCCTTGATGCTTCAATTAGCGCCAGACTGCTGTTTGCGCTTCAAACCACCCGCGTCGAGCTTGTGTTCTTCGTTTTTTTTGGCCGCTGCACTTTGGCATCACAGCGCCTCCCGATTTTCAGCACCAATCTGCATGGCCGTGACTAAACTCTTTCATCATGGCGCGATCGAGCAAGTTCGTTCGCAATTTGCGCCTCCACCTGCCGACCGCGCCTGAGGCCACTCTGCGCCATCGACTTGAAAATGTGTGTGTGTGTGCCTCTGTGTCTCGCTCTCCGTTTCTCATTTGCTTTCGCTTTCTCCTCTTCCTCTTCCTTTATCTTTCTCTTTCTCTTTCTCCCTCTCTCTCTTCCTCTCTCTCTCTCCCTCTCTCTTTCCGTCCCTCCCTCCATCCCCCGGCTCCCCTCTCCCTCTCTCTCTGTTTCTTTCTCTGCCTTCCCCTGGCCCCTCCGTGGCCATCTTGGTTCGAGCGAGGGCTCGAGCAGCGGCGCGCCGTGGCCAGACCCACGCTGAGGCATGGACGCCGCTTCCGACGCCTCCAGTGACGCCCGAGCGTGCCTGCTCGACGAGGACGGCAATGAAGAATGACAAGAAGCGGGGCACACGCAAACCAGGGCCGCCGGCGAGCCGATTCGACTCGATTTTATTCTCCAGCCAGGGCCTCGATTCCAATTCGATTCGGTTCTGTTCGGTTCACCGGCATCCGCCAGGGCCAGCTGGAGCCGCGCGTGTCGATTCGATTTCGAGTCGATTCGAACGATTCGCTGGCGACCGATCCGTTTTCAATCCGATCCGATCTCGCGATTCGATGCAGCTGAGGATTGGGGATTGATGTCCGGAGATTTGCGAGGGCTTCTCGGGTCTGTGCTGGCCCCCCTCTTTATGCAGTCGACGTGTTGCCAGAAAGGAGCGCCAACTAAGGAACGGGTCAGCTTTTGGGCTCCCAGATCGCCCTTGGTGCACGAGGTGCGATAGAGGAGCAGCCATAGAGTGACGCAATGAATAGCGAGCTCCTTCCGAACCCGAACTGTTCCTCATGCTTCAGCGTCTTGAGTTTACCCTCCCGGCCTTCCAGATGGGGTCCGAGTAGATGGGTTCGGAGGTGTCCACCGCGGACGCAAGAAGTCTGAGCGGACCTCTGACAGTCCGTGCTTGTGTAGCTTCTTCTCATTCCGAATCCGACGTACGACTTCTATGAGTCCCTGGTCGAGGTTTTCGGTCGCTTCGACGTAGACGGTGACAGCGTGCTGAGCGAGGTCGAGCTGCGTACGCTGAGCCGAGCGGTGCATGGCGACGGCAGGGAGTTCTCCGAGGACGAGCTCTCGCAGATCCGGGAGACCTTCGAGTGGGCGGGGGGATTGACGCTACAGGGCTTCCTGCAGATGTACGTCTCCGAGGCCAGGCGGAGCGAGGCGAGCACATGGGAGGAGCTGAGCAGGCTGGGCTACGACCGGCAGCTCGCGCTGCCCCAGGTCTGCGAGAACGCAAAGTTCAGGCTGACCCGGAGCGCCTCTCTCCAGGTCTACCTAGAGAGGCTCGTGGCGCTCGCGGCGCTGCCCGACTGCGCGGGCCTCGTCGCCGAGCTGGCACCCTGCGGCACGACGGCGGAGCAGAGGGACGCCTACGGGCAGAGGCTGCGCGCTGGAGGCGGTGCCGCCGTGGGTGCCCTCCTGGCGGGCCTCAGGTGCTGCGCGTCTGGGAGGGACGTCGTGGAGCTCGAGGGCGACCAGGAGGCCGGGCCCGTGGCCTTCAGCTTCTGGCCGCCCGCCGGGGGCGGCGGCGGCTCGCTGTCCTTCTGCCGCGAGGGCGGCCGGTGGCGCGCCGCGGACCTGGGCGAGTTCGCGCCCGAGCCCGCCGCTGCGGCCGCGGCCGCGCCGCGGCCCGCCGCGGGCAGGGGCCGCAGGGGCGGGCGGAGGTAGGTGGGGCGCAGCAGAGGGTCGCAGCGCGGCGCCGCCTCCGCCCAGCCCCGCGGCGCGCCCGGCGGGACAGCGCGCGCCCCTCCCGCCGGGCGCCGGGGCGGGGGGGACCTGGGCCCGCCAGCGGCGGTCGCGGGCCGCGCGCAAGGCGCGTGCGTGGCCTGGGGCCTGGGGCCTGGCGGGCATGGCCAGGGCGCTTCTGTGCGAGAGCCTGCGCGGGCCAACGCTGCCCTGCTGCCCAGGGGGCAAGGATAGGGTGGGGGACAGGCTCGTGGGGGAACGCATCGACACGCAATCACCTATTCGTCGTCGACAGGGGCCGATAGCCCACCCCGACCAGCAACGTGCGGTTTCGCTCTCGGTGGCCCCTCCCCCCGCCTCCCTCCTCCTGTTGCCTCCCCCATCTCGCTCTCCTCCTCGTAACTCTGCGTGCAGCCGGTTTCTTGTCGAGCCGCTGGCCCCCAGAGATCTCGACCTCCGTTCCTCTGGCGGCTCGATCGAACTCGCGCTGGAGGTTGGTCGCCGCTCGGGGCAAAAGCGCCATCCCCAGAGCGGCTTCGAATGGAAAGCTGGCGCTGGGGAACGGGCCGAGAGGTCTGGGGGCCCATGCTTCTACAAAAGTCGAGCCGCCAGATGTCTGGGGCCTCTCCCCATGACGAGCTCGTCTCTCCAGATCGTTTCTTGACAGTCCTGGGTCCCGGATGCGGCCTCCGGACAGCGAAGATTGCGAAAGACCTTCAGCGCGATCTTTTCGAGTCACCAGGGGTTTGGGTATTTGGCCTCACTCTCACTGTAACTGCTCAGCGCGAGCGCTGCTCTGTCTAAATTGGGTGTGATTTTCCCTCCGCGGTCGCCTCGTCACGCTGGTCGGCGACCAGGCCCGTCCGCTTTATGGAGGTGGAGATCCTCTCCTAATCTTCCTCGTCGTCCTCCTCCTCTGGCACGCACCCGACTTTGAGGTGCATGGCCACCAGGGCCAGTCATGTCGGCAGGTGGTCCTGGCAGCGACATGCAGGGGGTGTGCCCCTCCAGAGGGCTTTTCGCGACACCCAGGTGGAGGGCGACAGTCCACCTGGGTGCTGGCGACAGGGCACACACACACACACACACCCAAAAAGCGCTGCAAAGAGAGCCCCTGCGCTTTCAGCAGCCTCCCCAATACGCCCCATCCTCCGTGGCGCGCCGCTAACTTCCTCCCCCTTACGGCAGGTTCGCGCCGTATCGACGCGGCGGCGACCCCAGCGCGGGCGTTCAAGGTTGAACGCTGCCAGTTGCCTGGAACTGGTCGACATCGAGCGATCAGCGCTAGCGGGAAGCCACGATCGTTCAAGGCAGAAATATCCGCGTGGTGGCTAGAAATCAATTTGCGAGTCGTCACGACACGAAGCTGCCGTCCCTATATGTCCAGGGCGTCCCAGAAGTGGGTGAGGACTGGGTGAGGATATCATGGCCAGGGCCACGATTTTCAGTACATCCCTTGGTCCCCACTCGTCCGCGCGCACACACACACACACACGCACTTGCCTCGAGCCATGATGTGCATCCCCCCTCTGACCCCTCTCGACTTCGGCGCACCTGACTACTTCTCCCCTCTCCCGTCCCCTCCCCGCGATGGGAGGACTGCGCAGAGCAGTGGCCGAGTCGGATGAGCGAGCGGGTCGGCAGAGGGATCAATCCAGGGGCAGCAGTCTCTTTCTGGCAGGGCAGGGCTGGCAGGGCCGGGGCGCGAGAACCGAGCTTCTGTGCGAGATCCTGCACCAGCCGGCTCCTCCTCCCGCCTCCCCCCTCCCCCTCCCTCCCCTCCCCTCCCTTATTGTTAATGTGGGGCCTCCCGACCGCTGCTTGGAGCCAAGCAGCCGCAGGCAAAAAACTGTTTACGAGGGGCTGGGGGCCCATGTCCATCCTCCCTCCTCCTCCTCCTTCTCCTCCTCCTCCTCCTCCTTCTCCTCCTCCTCCTCGCTCTGAGACGCTGAGACACTTTTTGATGACGATGAGATCTTCTGACGTAGCCATCCTGCCCCCCTCCTCCTCTTCCTCCTCTTCCTCCTCCTCGGCGGCATCCTCCTCGGCCGCGCTCCGTCTCGCTCCCCTCCCCGCACTCCGTTCGGCTCGGCCGCCGCCCTCGGCTGCTGGGCCTGTCCCGGCCGCCCGCGCGCGCCCTCCTCCGACCGCCGACCCCCCACTGCTCCTCCTCCTCCTCCTCCTCCTCCTCCTCCTCCTCCTCCTCCTCCTCCTCATCTTCCTCCTCCTCCTCCTCCTCCTCCTCCTCCTCCTCCTCCTCCTCCTCCTCCTCCAGGTGGACACGATCGACGCGGAGGAGGCGAAGAAGGCGATGGAGGCGGCCACCGCGAAGCTGGAGAAGGCGCAGAGCAAGAAGGACCTCGGCCGCCCGCCTCTCCTCCTCCTCCTCCTCCTCCTCCTCCTCCTCCTCCTCCTCCTGCTCCTTTCCTCCTCTGTGCAAGTCTGGCTGCGCCCTGTTCTGACTGGGCTCGAAGATGCCACAAGAAAACAAGAAAAGATCTCGGCCGCCGGCTTCTGCGTGCCCCCCAGGCCCGGGGGGCTCTGGCGGCCCCCGTGGCGCCTCCAGGGAGGGCCTCGCCTCGAGGCGCCGCCTTGCCCTCCGCGGAGGCCGGCGGAAGTGATGCGGCGGCGGGCCCGCCGGCGGACGATCGGCGGGAGTGGAGGTGAGACGTCGACATGTCTGGTTCCAGGGTGTTCAGAGTCGCCCTCACCTGATGTTCTCTCTCCTCACCTCCTCCAAGGATTCTTCCCCTCCCCTTCGCTCCCCTCCCTTCCCTCACTCCCCGGCATCGTCTTTTGCATTTTGTCTTTCTCCCCCGCTCCCGTTTTTTTGTTGCTCGTTCGCTTCCGCCTGTGCCGCCTTGCCTTGCTTTTTTTGTTTTTGTTTTCCACCGTTCGGCCTCCCCGGCCTTGCCTTTTTTTCCCGCTCGGCCGTTGCGCGGTGCCTGCGATGCCTGGGAGGCCGGAAGCCCCCTGGGAGGCCCCTGGGAGGCGCAGAGGGCCACCCTGGAGGCGCCGGGTGGTGGATTTTCACACAGGCGGCCTTCATAGGGCCTCCCCCATGGAATTTCTGCATTTTCCAATTTTGGTATGTTTTTTGTTTCCCTCCCCCCGCTTCCATTTTTTGTCGTCTCCCGCCCGCCAGCCCCGCTTCCATTCTTTGTCGTCTCCCGCCTGGCAGCCCCGCCAGGGGGAATGGGTCTGGGGGAGGGGGCGCGGGCCCCTCCGCAGGCGCCAGGTAGTGGATTCTCGCACAGGCGGTCTTCGGATGCCCCATGCCCCCCGATGTTTTTTCGCGTTTTTGTTTGTTGTTGTTTTCTGCGTGCTCATTCTTGACGAGTAATTCTTGTGGATCCCCCACCGCCAGTGCACATTGTCGTTGTTCAGTGCCCCCTCGGGGCTCGCATCCTGTTTTGTCAGGGGATGTCTTACTGCTCAAGCTGCGCTGTTGCCCCCTGGTTACAACAACAACGACCCCCGCCTGATATGTCTTCACACATTACTCTCAACCCTCCTGAGTCGGGTTCTCGCTTTGAATAGGGCACTGTGCGCTCCAAATCTCCTCCGCCTCTTGCCTCCTGCCTCCTACTGCCTGCCTCCTGTCTCGTCTTCCTCCCTCTCCTCTTCCCCTCTCTCCTTCGTCCATCTTGCGTCCCTGGAGGGCCGCGAAGTGCGTAACTGTCGCCACTTTCGTGGGCCCCTGGGAGGTCCCGCGGAGTGAGGGCACACGGGGATCCGGTTAAGACCTCTCGGCTCCCTGGGAGGTTGCGAAGTGCGCAACTGTTGCCACTTTCGTGGGCGATCCTAACAGTGAAGGCGCGGGGCCATCGCTTTTACAACAGCATCGTCGTCTCCTCGAAGACGCGGTCCCATTGCCTTATCAAGGGCCCGTGGCATCAATGACACGATGAAACTTGGTCCGCGGGTGCGCTTCCGTGCCGAGGGGGGTCGCGCGGGTTTTCAGAAGCCTAGACTCCCATCACCTGAGAAACCAACCGAACATTTTGGCTTCCAAGTTCTAGACTTCAGACTGTTTTTGCAAGGGCCTGACGATAACCCGCGTCATCGCCTCTGATAACCTGAACTGGTCCGGTTGTGCAGGTCCGAAGGGGTGCGCAGTACTGGCGCGCGCGGGCATACGTGGGGCTGCCCACAGCGAAAAGGTTAGGAGATCGGCTGGCACCTCCCTCCACCCACCGGACAACCCGGGTTGTCGCCGAACCGAACAAAGAACGCCGATCTCCTGAGAATTTGACAACGGTGCGAATTGCTTCATTGTGCTGGACGAGTCGAGCCTCTCAGTTGCCGAAACCTCGTCCGCGCAGCCCCATTGCCCCCTCCTGGTGGACCGTCGGTTTCCTCTTCGGCCCCCCTCATCATTTCGCAGAAGGCCCTCCCGATCTGGCCGCTCGCGCTCTCCTGACCCCCTCCCCCCTCCGCGAGCCCAGCCGCGTGCCAGCTTGAGCCTGGCCGCCGCCGTCACCTGCCGCCCGCGCCCACCGTTCAGCAAACCCTTCCCCCCTCCGTGTGGGGCGAGGAGGAGGAGGAGCGAGGAGGAGCGAGGAGGAGCGAGGAGGAGGAGGAGCGAGGAGGAGAACGAGGATTCTGAGGAGGGGGAGGACCAGGAGGAGGAGGAGGAGGATGAGGAGGAGGAGGAGGAGGAGGAGGAGGAGGAGGAGGAGGAGGAGGAGATGGAGGAGAAGGAGGTCTCCCAGGACATGGGCGTGGCGGCACGGGGGGCAGTGTAAACGTTCGCTGGGAAACGCAAACACTGTCGTATACCAGCACCGACGGCGCCGAGGGGCCACCGCGCCACCCGCCTCGGGACGGCCGCTGGGCCGATGGAGCGCGTCGTTCGTCGGCTCGCTCCCAGGACAAGCTCGACGCGACCGGCGACGTGAAGAAGGCCGCCGCGAGGCTGCAGGCAGGGTGCCCCCCCCGTCGCCGTCGGGAGGGCGACGGCGCGGCGGCCGCAGCGGCGGTCGGCGGCGGCGGCGGCGACGGTGGGGCCGATGTCTGCGGCGAAGGCTGCAGCGGCGTCGGCGCGCGATGGGCGGAAGCCAGGCCGCCGAGCGCGAGGGATGCCGCGGGCCCTCCGACCTGGGCACCGCGGGGACATGTCTGGGCGGGCGTGTCTGCGCTGCCTTCTCCGCGGTCGGCTCGGAGCCGTGTCGGCGCGGCGGGGACGCCGGCGCGGGCGTTCGAGGGCATTCCTCGCCAACTGTCTGAGTTCCCAGACCTCCAGTCGTGGGGACACCAGAACAGCTGCAGTGGACGGGTTTTGAATACTGTGAAGGCCTTGCGGCCGGTACCGCCGACCCTGAAGACGACGACGACGAGGACGAGGAGGAGGAGGAGGGAGAGGAGGAGCAGGAGGAGGAGGAGCAGGAGGAGGAGGAAGCGGAGGACGCGGTGGAGCAGCAGGAGGGAGAGGAGGAGGATGCGGTGGAGGATGAGGAGGTGGAGCGGGGGCGGGGGGAGGACGGGGGGGGAAGGAGCAGTAGGAGGACGAGGATAGTAAGTCGAAGGAGCAGGAGAAGAAGGAGGACGCTGAGGAGGGTGAGGGGGAGGGGCAGGAGGAGGACGGGATGATGATGATGATGATGATGATGATGATGATGATGATGATGATGATGATGATGATGATGATGATGATGATGATGCTGATGCTGATGCTGATGATGATGATGCTGATGATGATGATGACGATTATGATGATGATGATGATGATGATGCTGATGATGATGATGATGATGAATCTGATGATGATGATGATGACGCTGATGATGCTGATGCTGATGATGCTGATGATGATGATGCTGATGCTGATGACGATGACGATGATGATGATGCTGCTGATGATTAAGATGATGAAACTGATGATGATGATGATGATGATGATGATGATGATGATGATGATGATGATGATGATGATGATGATGGCGATGGTGATGGTGATGATGATGTTTATGATGATGCTGATGATGATGATGATGATGATGCTGATGATGTTGATGATGCTGATGATGCTGATGATGCTAATGATGCTGATGATGATGATGACCAATGGTATTGATGATGATGATGATGATGATGATGATGATGATGATGATGATGATGATGATGATGATGATGATGATGATGCTCATGATGCTGATGCTGATGCTGCTGCTGCTGCTGATGCTGCTGATGATGATGATGTTGATGATGATGATGATGATGATGCTGATGATGCTGATGATGCTGATGGTGACGATGATGATGATGATGATGCTGAGGAGGATGATGTTGCTGATGATGATGTTGATGATGCTGATGATTCTGATGATGATGCTGATGATGATGCTGATGCTGATGATGATGATGATGGTGGTGGTGGTGGTGATGGTGATGATGATGATGCTGATGATGATCATGATGATGGTTACGATGTTGATGATGATGATGATGATGATGATGATGATGATGATGATGATGATGATGATGATGATGATGATGATGATGATGATGATGATGATGATGATGATGATGAGATGATGATGATGATGATGAGGATGATGAGGAGGAGGAGGAGGAGGAGGAGAGGAGGAGGAGGAGAGGAGGAGGCGGAGGAGGAGGAGGAGGAGGAGGAGGAGGAGGAGGAGGATGAGGAGGAGGAGGAGGAGGAGGAGGAGGAGGAGAGGAGGAGGAGGAGGAGGAGGAGGAGGAGGAGGAGGAGGAGGAGGAGGGGAGAGGAGGAGGAGGAGGAGGAGAGGAGGAGGAGGAGGAGGAGGAGGAGGAGGAGGGAGGAGGAGGAGAGGAGGAGGAGAGGAGGAGGATGGGAAGGACGAGGTCGATGTAAAGTTGCGGAACTCCGGGGTAAGTGCACGCGGGAGGGGAGCATGATGAGGAGGATGATGATTAGGCGGATGAGGATGATGAGGAGGAAGATGCGAAGGAGGGGAAGGATGCGATGAGAAGGAGGGAAAGGGTGAGGAGGATGAGGATGAGGATGAGGATGAGGATGAGGATGAGGATGATCAGGAGGAGGAGGAGGAGGAGGAGGAGGAGGAGGAGGAGGAGGAGAGGAGGTCGAGGTGGAGGATGAGGATGAGGAGGAGGAGGGGAGAGGAGGAGGAGGAGGAGGAGGAGGAGGAGGAGGAGAGGAGCAGGAGGAGGACGAGGAGGAGGAGGGAGAGGAGGAGGAGGAGGTGGAGGAGGAGGAGGAGGAGAGGAGGAGGAGGGAGAGGTGGAGGAGGAGGAGGAAGAAGAGCAGGGGGAGCAGGACGCGGAGCGGACGCGGACGCCGCGGAGCAGGAGGGGGAGGATGAGGAAGAGTTTGCGGAGGAGGATGAGGAGGGGGAGTTGGGGCAGAAGGAGGTCTAACAGGGCAACGAGCAGGTGGATAATGATGAAGACGAGGCGGAGGAACAGGAGGAGGAGGAGGAGGAGGAGGAGGAGGAGGAGGAGGAGGAGGAGGAGGAGGAGGAGGAGGAGGAGGAGGAGAGTGAGTAGCGGGGGGAGGAGGGAATGCTTGTCGGGGTCTCTTCGGAGCGCTTTCGGGGGCCTCTGGTGGGCACTTTGAGGGTGTTTTGGGAGACTCTTGGGGGGCTTCTTGGGAGCCTCTTGGGGGCCTCTTGGGGCCTCTTGGGGCCTTTGAGAGCTTCTCGGGGGCGAGGGCTCGAGATGTCCGTTCGGGTTCTCCGTCTGGGCACCCTCTTGGAGCCGTCTTGGGTGCCTCTTGGCCTGTTTTGGAGGCGTCTCGGGCCGTTTTGGGGCCCTCGTGGGCCATCTTGGGAAGCTTTTGGAGGACTTTGGCCGTCTTGGGGCGATCTTGGGGGCTTAAGGGCCGTCTTTGGAGCGTCGGGAAGCAGAAGAGGCGAGAGCGTCGAAATTCTTTAAACACCTTGGGGCGTTCATCAATTTTGCATCCGGGGGCCTTCTTGGGAGTGCTCCTAGAGGCCTCTTGGGCCGTTTTGCAGGCATCATGGGCCTTCAGGAGGCCGTGAAGGCGTCTTGGACAGATCGTTCGGCGATGCGGAGGCCTATTGGACCGGCCTGGGAGCCTCTTCGGGCACTCTTGGCCCGTCCCTATTTTTTGGGGGGGCTCGGAACCCCCTGGCAAGGTTCTCATCGTGGTGAGGTGTTACCGAGGAGGATCTACATCTTGAGGTTTTGGGGCAGCATCCTCGTGTTCGTCGTGGCCGTCCTGTTCCGGGTCACGAACATGATGCCTTGTGGAACCGGCCCGCAGGGCGGCCGCGGCCGCGGTGCCATCGCATCCTGCCAGCCGCCTTCATGGTCACCCGAGAGCTAGTCCATGTACCCCTTCCTCCTCTGGGTACAGGACTTGCTCGCTTGGGGCGTGCGCGCCATCGATATGGACAGCACTAAACAATGCGCTGCCGTCATCCTCAACCTCGGTGGGTCCGCTCGCGAGCTCACACGCTCCATGAGCTTCACGGATATGGCGGAGAGAGGTATGGGGCATGGTCAACGGCCAGCACGAGGACGCCGTGACGTGCCTCATCGCGAACCTCGCCACACAGATCGGCCCACTCGGATTGGAGTCGCGCTTTAGGCATTTCGTGAACTCTTCGGCGAACTCTTCGAGACCTCGAAGCGACGCAACGAAACCACAGACGCGCTGCTCACGCGGCTTCTCTCGCTACGATTTCGAGCTACGCACAACGATGGAGCTGCAATGTCTTGGGGTGGCTACATCCCACCGTTCCTCCGAGCGGTCGGCGTCGCAGGTAATTAACTCATGTCGCTGCTCCAGCCATGCGGCAATCGATGCCCAGCCACAGGCCGAGATCTACACTCTCACGACTATGCTCCGGCGCGTGGATCACATCGTGGAGCATGCGCTAAGCAACATCGCCATCGCCCGTCTCACGCCGCCATCGTTCAGAGGATTCGTGGGCATGACCAATGCAACAGCAACGATGCACATGGCCCCTGGCGCGCGCAGGGTGTCGACCTTTGGGCTGCCAGCGCCGTCGAGCTTCCTGGAACAGGGGGCGCCATGTCATGCGCCGCCGGGCCGTTGCGCGGGGCCGCGCCGCCGCGGGCAGCATGCGTGGGCGCCCGCGGACGGGGCCGATCACAGCGGCAGGATCTCCTGGGCGCCAGTTCGGACCCAGGCGGAGAGGTCATTTACCGGGCGCCAGGGCTCCAAGGTCCCAGCCTTGCCCAGATGAATATTGAGCTGTCCTGGCAGATGAAGACTTCTGAGCGAAAGTGTCGCAGACACATGTAACGTCCCACTCGTAATGTGCGCAGGTTCGTTAAAAAGAACAACGCCTTCTCTGGAAAAATGGCGAAATCAAAGGCAGGGGTTCTCATAAGTATGCATTGCTTGTAGGGTCTCAGACACCCGAGTAGATCAGGTTTTTTCCGCTTAAGATGGACAGGATATAGGCAACCGCTTGTCAAGCAAAGGAAAAGGCAGATGCCGAAGTCCGCAGGGCTATGACGGGGCCGTCATGGTGCGTGGCATCTGTGTGGGCGAGTGCCTCTTCCGTGCTGGGTGCCCGCAAGGCGCCGCATCATCGCCGTGGGGCAGCGGCGGCGTCGGCCAGTTCGGAGGCCTCGCAGACTCAGGACCCATAGACCGCGCCCTGGACTCCGGCCCCCTCGCCGGGATCTCTGGACTTGCCTTCGTGGCCAGGGTCCTCCTCAGCCGCGGCCAAGCCGCGGCTCTCCGCCGGCGCAGCCGTCTTCCGACGGCTCCTTGCGGCTGCCTGGATCTGTCCACGACTCATGGTCAGCAGCCTCGCTCGCCGCGGTCCAGAGCGACGCGTGCACCGATGTGCCAGCTGTCCTGCCACCGCCTCAGATGTTCAGCATTGCGACGCCGACTTCAACTGCGGCCGACGCCGCTGCGGCGCCGGCGGCAACTGCCGACGGAGCTCGTCTTCCCTTCAGCGAACGTCGGAGGGCTGCAGCTCTATGGGGCCCCCGCGAGATGAGCCTCGTCGACCAGCGGCGCAGCGCAGGCGCCGCCGTCCCTCCGATCTGCCAGCGCGCAGAACCTGACAATCAGCGTATCGCCACCCCTCGCGTCAGCTGTTTCGGCCGACTCGTGCGCCTACGACAGGGTCAGCCAGTGCGAGCTGCCCGGCCAGACAGACAGCGACGCCGCGGGTGTGAGCACCGTGCCGAAGTTCCGACCCTGGGCCTCAGGACCAACGTCGAGCACGACTTGGCCCTTGAGATCTTCATCGGGCTGTCTGACATGTCCAGATTGGCAGCCGACCGCGACGCTCGGATGGAACGGCGGCGTGCTCACCGACGTGAGCCTGCCCAACAGATGATCGATATGGTCGGCTGGGCCTCCGGCCATCGCACCGCCGGCGCTGCCGTCGGATCTACGCGAAGAGTTATGCCCTGCAGGAGTTGAAGGAGGCATGTCCAGAATATGTTTGGGCTGCTACGTCAGTCTTGATCTCGCCGTCATCCTTCCACGTGGCCGCCGATCCCGTCAGAGCTGTGCCTGCGTCTGGGTCGCCGCTAGCGACGACGACGCCCGGGTGCGAGCTGTGGAAGGATGACTCCGTGGCGGCCAGGCCTGAGCACCATTCTCACTATGCCCGACGTGTAGGCAGCGCTTGGTGGCGCGCGAGGTCATGCCTATCCAAGTAACAACCGCGCCCCGTGAAGCGGCCGAGGTGGACGTGCCCTCTGGCGCCGACGGGGTCCCGATCACGCCGCGAGACGTGCCGATCGGCGAGTTCGCCGTCGGTGCTCCCGCATCCAGCCGTGGACGGCAGTCGCCTCGAAGCTCACCGCAGGGCGGTGGAGCCGACGTGCCTCCATGGTGGCCAGCCACCGGCTCAGCAGACGAGTGTGCCGCTCATGTGTATTGCAGTCGCGCCCAGTTTCCCTCGGGTGAGCTCAGCGTCGACGTGGGCCCAGGTGAGTGGACCAACCTCGTGGGCGAGAAGCCGGCGCGCCGGTTTCGCCGCCAAGCCGTGGAGGCAGGGCGCCGGCCGCAGCGGCTCCTCATGAGCAAGCCCTGGAGTATTTAGGGAGTTAGCAACGGGTCTTCAAGGATGATGCATTAGGTGAGCACCCCCGTTGCCGTCGCAGATGAACAGGGCAAGGCTACCATCCGCAGCCTAACTGCACCCATTGTCAGAGGATCGGACGACCTGCCTGGCCTGCTCGGCCTACGCATCATGGGGTCCATGCGTGCCACCCTGGACATCGGCCAAGTGGAGCTGATCTTGCCCGTCGGCGGTGTCATCCAGATCCAATGGCTCGCTGGCGCGGTCCGTATTCCACTGCGGAAGGCTCCTCGCGGGCACCTGATTATGGTTATCGACGACGTGGAGAGGGCGGTGCAAGCCGCAGACGGTGCTCCCGACTATAGCATGCAGTTGCGCGCCCACATCGACAAGACGGAGACGGAGACGGAGGGCGCGACGCCTGCAGTTGCCCCTTCCAGCCAGGATAATGAGCAGTGGTCGGACCTCGGCTCTCCATGAGCTGAGGCCCTTGCGCGCATCCGGGCTCTCCTAGCCTGGGAACCAGTGTCGTTTCCCAGTCGCGCTCAAGTGATAGAGCTCGCGCCTGCGTGCGCTAGAGCCTGAGCAGCGCGGATGGCAGATGCGAGCGCTCCATCCTGCGAGCATCATCTTTCCCCGCCTATCCGTTCGCCAAAGTGAAGTCGCCCGATGCCGACTGGTTCGGACTATGATGTCGCCTAGCCATATCTTTCCTGGGAGTAAGTACCTTCGTGCCCGAGATTTACTGCGCGAGCTACTACTTACGTGCCGGGGACACGACGCACCCTGTGCTGCAATGGATTTGGCACGCAAGCTAATTCGTACCATCGTGGAGTCCATGCACCCAGTATTTTGCATGAAGCTATTCGTTATCAGGTTCGGCCGACTTGGGCTCGCACCAGCGCCTGACAACGAGTCGCTTGCCAAGGCGGCATGTCACAGCGTCGCGACGATAGAACAGGGGACAAGCTTGCTGTGAACCTGTTTCAAAGACTTGGTGCGCCGAGCTTCCTGTCACTGGGCCGCGGGGCGTCTTGCTGAGAAGGGGAGCTCTTCAGTGATTTCCCGGGCCACGTTTATCAAGGAAGCTGTGTTGTTCAATTCCACGTGCGATTGATCGCGCACTTTGGTTTGGCCCGATCAGGATCTTCTGTTCAGGTGGAGTTGAAGGTTGTAGGATCCACGATTACACGGGCCTGCTCTGTTTGGCGAGGGGGCTTCGGCAGCTACGTCGAGCGCCCAGCGCTCTCCGCCCTGGGCTGTTCGTCAGCCCGACTATCCCGACTCTAATCGGACCCTTTACAATATGTCGCAAGAAGATGAGACGCAGCATCGAAGTCAGCTAGGGCGCGTGAAGTCCATGAGAGAAGATAGCAGGATCTCGGACCTCAGAGCGCCGTGACGCGCGTCCGCGTGTCGCGCGAGAAGTTCATTTTTCTCACGCCGGCCAAGACCCCATGCCGGGTCTCGCTCATTTCTCTGGCAGGTCTGAGGGCAACCTGTATTAGCTCTCAACGCGGGCCAGGCAGTCTCGTCGTCAACGCCTCAAACTGGAGACAGCGATCCACTGCCACTGCCCATGAGGTTTTGCCGTGCGACTGGACTGGCGGAATTGCCGTCCTTGTTGCCCAGGCGCCCCCGTTGTTTGCCTTTCCTGCCGGGCAGGCAGAAAGTGCGAAGGCGCGCCAGACACAAGGTCATGTGCTAGCAAAGCGCCCCAAGAAGGTAGCAGACGTGTTCGAGGACATCTTCGACTGCCTTTCCGGCCGTGGCGCGGGGGAGCAGCTCGAACGACTCTTCCAGGACGCAACCATTAAACGCGCCAGCGAGTTCCCTGTCGGTGAGCACTTGGCGGAAACGCGCGCGGCAGGGGCCGTCGCTGGTCAGCGTGCCGCGTTGCCGGCCTCCCTTTCATGCCGCATGCGTCGCGCGTGCCCTGGCTGCGATCCGTGCCTGAGGACCCGGCTCTGACCTATGTGAGCTGGGCGGCGGTGAAGCCCGCGCTTCGCGAATAGCCATTCGACGACATTCGATGCAGGCGACAACTTCCACTTGGTTACGGGCCGTGACTCGGGCGATCCTTCCGTCCAACAGCGCGCCCAGCAGTGCCTCGAGTCCAGCGTTGTGCTGGTCGTGGTTATGGCGCCGTCTTGCCGCAGTGCGGGGCCGCCAAGTGGTTTCACCTACCGTGTCAGTCACGGCGCCAGGCGGGCGCGCTGTGCGAAAGAGGCGCCGCGCATCCGGGCGCGGTTGCGTTCGATCGACGTTTCCTGGGGGCCGAAGGCCCACGTCGTCTTCCAGCCGAGAGGCCGTCCGTAGCCATCGCCAGCTCACCGCGTCTTCTGGCGCCACCTTGGAATTCCGAGGTGCAGCGGTCGCCGCGACCGCGACGGGGACGGGGTCGCGGCCAACGCGTCAAGAAATTTCAGGTCTGGCCACAGCGCCGATCTGAGCGCGAGGTGCACGACGCTGTCACTTTCAACGCCGCGGTGGACAGCTCCCTCGCGCTGATGGCGTAGGTCCACCCGGCCACCAGGGCCCGCGTCGGCCCAGAGGCTCTCCAGGAACTAGATCTCTTGGAAGGGGCCGACGCACCACCTGCACCCGTGCCAGCACTGCCACCGGCACCAGCACCAGCAGCTATGCCATTACCAGCGTGCAAACCGCGTGCCTGACCGAAGGCGTCTGGAGGTCCCAGGCGCGCCACAGGCGCGCAGAAGACTGTCGTCGCACCAGCTGCCAAGCAGGCAGGCAACGCAACAAACGCTAAACGGTATCCAGAATGTCTTGGCTGCCACGGGAATCGCAGCCGCTAGGTTCCACGCCGAATCAAGATCTCAGGGAAGTGCGCCTTCCCTCCAGGATTGAGGATGCACGCGCGATTCACCGCGTGATAGAGCGCGCCCGGACCGCGCCAGGCAGCCAGGTCAATGCCACCTTTTCGACGAACCGCGCAGGGCTATCCAAGAACGCCGCGCTGGCCAAATCGGGACCTTTCCCCGCGAGGCCCGAGTGTAGCAATTGCAAGATCACGTGGCAGGAATCATTGGATCACAGATGAGTCTCTACACCGATGGGCCGCCTCCGGAGCGAGACCCTGTCGAATGCCTTGCGACGCCAGCTCCAATCCACGACGATCTTTCTGATGACGGAAACCACAACAACCGCCTGACCCATCGGCGCCCCGAGCTCCCAGAGCTCCTCGACCACGACGTCGAGTCATGGGCGCTTCGACAGATCATGCACTGGAAGACTGTACCAGCTTCGACGTCACTCAGAGCTTTCGTATTCTGCTGACCGGTGATGCATTGAAAGTGCGCCGTGATATCCGTGAACTACACCCGCTGGTGGCATGCTATGCGGGCGCAGATGGCAAAGATACTTGAAGCAGCCTGGTGCCCGAGTGCAGTCATCCAAGGCATCGATGGCGTGGTGGACGCATGCCGCGAGTGCAGGGCTTGGGCCAGCAACGTGTCACACATCGCATCCTCGGTCGAGCTGGTCAATGCTTCCGCGCAGGAAATGGAAGGTGACAGCCCTTCCTCGTCTGCAATATCCGCTCTGGCACATGATCAGTAATGCCGACCGACGACATGCAGCAGAGCGTCTCGAAGGTGACTCCAGCGATGCTGGACGCCGATCCTCTGAGAGCTTGTGTTCTGCCGTTCTGGCGTGTTGCGTCTCGATCTTCGGACCGTGCAAGGCGCTGAGTGTAGGTGGCGAGCGTGGTGTCCTATGTGCCGCAGCCAAGCCATTCTTCGATTGACGCGGCATCGTGTTCCGAGTGCGAGTTCCCGACCATCGCGCCCGAGTGATCGAGCGACGCTGTGTAATCTCACGACGCGCCATGCATTGCATTGAAGAACATCCTCGGCGTGAAGGACTGAGAGTCCGCATGCCCGGCCTACTGTCTGAGGCTGTGTTCGCGGGTAACTAACTCTATCATATCTTACGATGGTGCAACGCCGGGCAACTCACGATTCGGATGGCAGCGTGGGCCAGACATGTTGGCTTTTCCAGATTCCGCAGCAGGTGTGGCCCGCAATTTGCACCGGATAAGAGAGATCGCCTTGCAACGGATTCTAGAGGCCTCGGGCATCTTCCGTGGCAGCCGAGGCTCCCAGACCAACGCCACAATCGCTGGGCAGACCCTGGTCTACAAACCAGTTAAGCTGGGCGACTTCTACGGAGCTCCACCCACCAAAGACGTGAGCGGGTGGAGTGCTTCAGCCGCAGTCGTCCAGATGAGTGCCAAACAGGGCGCCGTGATCATCAGCTACCGACGCGCCGAACAGATATGCCGTCTACGGTAAGGCATGGATGAAGGTCGATCAGTGCATGATGATCCTATTGGCTAAGACCTTTCAACGCTCTGGCCTTGCCGACGCTGGCGCGGTCACCGCCGTGCTCTGTTGCTTTGGGCCTTGGGTACTTGGCCAGAAACGTCTTCATCCTCAATGGTGTCGCGGCCATCCAAGTCGGGCGTGGACTTGAGCGCATCGCGACCGGAGGAAGTCGAGACGGATCACTCCTGGCATGGTGGCGATCGGGCCATCGCGAAGCGGATGGCTGGTGGAGCTTCGGGGCCGGTAGACTAAGCCTTGACGTGCTCTTAGGTTCCGACCGCAGCAACTTAGAGAGGTATGTGGGCGCTGCTTCGGAGATCTCGTGGAAGATGAACTCCAGGTGTCAGACCCCCTAGGTGGCAGCGCCGATCCAGAGGAAGCTGGCACGCGCCCCGACGATTCCACGCGCGACGACGGGGGGCTATCCACCATGGAGGGGGGCTCCACGAAGACTCCCTGAGCGATCGCTACTTCATCGACGCCGCATGGTGGGCAGCCTTAACGCGCGACCAATTGGTAGTTCTGACGGATGTGTTGCTCATGGAGTCGGCCGCCCTCGGAGATCTCAGAGACGGGGGCCCCGCCTGCTCCATCGTATCCACTGCCGCAAGTCCTGTCTACAGAGGTTGGCCAGCACCGCCACTTAATCGCAGTTGGTGCTGCACGTCGAGACCATATGGGGCCATCGAGATCAACGAGGCGGGAAGGCCTGCGTGGAAATGTTGGCCCCGGACGAGATGCACACATATATGCTGAATCCCTGTTCCCGACGGTTGCTGTGCGCGACTTCAGGTTTACGTGGCAGGGGCCAAGGAGTCAAGGAGGCAGTTGTCGAACGTGATGCTGACACACTCATCCCCGAAGAGTTTCGAGAGCACGCTGCAGCCGCCGCTGCCGCTGTGTATCGCAACTGCTTCTCACTGCGTCCACGCCGAGGAGCGTGCAACGTCCTCGACTGCAGGTGGGTTGGCAAGTGGAGAGTGTCACGAAGTAGAGCAGACCCATCTCAGAAGGATTGGATCATCCGCGTGGGGATGACCCTTCAGAGGCTTCATGGACGTCGACCCCGATCTCATCGCCACGTACGCGGGCACCCCACCACGATTCTCCCAACGCGTGATTGTCTCCCAGGCTGCCTGCCGAGGATGGACGATCGGTTCGTGGGGCGTCGAGACGGCCTTCCTGACAAGGTTTCAGATGCCAGGAGCTTGCGGTGGCAACGGGCGATCAAGGGCGCGAGGTCATGTTTGAGTTGAGCTCTCCCCTGATGTCGTCGCAGTCCTGCGCAGAGTAATGGGGCGCGAATACTTCGACCCAGAACTTGAAGTTCCCCGCGCGGAGAAACCAGGGAGTGCAAAGGTGCCGCAGGATACTGGTCCATCCGTCTCGCTAAGACCTCCAAAGAATGGTATTGGTTATCCCACCGCTATACGACATCGAGTCTATCGCCAAAGATGGCGAGCCGGTTCTACTGGCCACCAAACATGGCGATCACAGCAAGATCGCAGGATCACCGCAGGAAAAGTCCAAGTACGTCAATGTCTAGAGGAAACCCTTGGTAAAGGTGAGCAGGATGTCCGTGAAGGAACTTTTCAATGCGGCGGACATGAGCTGGCCCAGGTGGATCACATGGAGGCTCTGATGCCAGTGGGAAGCGCTGAGCTAGTTGGCAAGCCCAACACTGAGCTCGCTCCACATAACCTGGCCAATATGTATCGCGGCCAGCTGCCGGCGCTGGCCTGCACGCTCGTCGCGCGAATCGATCTGTGCGTCTGCGTAGTCGCACATCAGAGCCACGCAGCGGCGACAACGTGCGGCCGCATACGGGAGCTCAACGCGCTTGTAAGATCGGCGCAGGCCGCGCCATTACGGATCCATTATCCGTCCATGCGTTTCGCGCGCGAGCTCGACATGAACCGCGACGCAGCATGCCGAATGGGGCGAAAGGATGGCGCCGACGCGGGGCGAGCCTTGCGAGGAGCCATCTTTCTGCGCATGGCCGCTGGCGACGCGGATTCTCACCGAACGTCCGTTGGCAAGCGAATCTGCCATCTACTGGATTGGCAGTGTGGCGCGCTCGAAACAGTTGCGCGAAGCACCTTTGCACGTGAACTGATGGCCGCGGTCGCTCCAACAGATCGTGGCCTCGTTCTCGCCACCAGGCTCCGCGAAGTACTCGGAGGACTCGAGTCCAGAAGCTGCTCGTCGCCAGCGTGATGGTCATCAGCTGTTCGACTTGCAAAGTGAGCTCTGCCTCGACTTGATGGGGGTGGTCGCAGCCGTCTCAGCTGCGAAACCCAACCCCGCAGCATGACATTTGTTACTACCGCATGTGCTCTTGTTCCGTGGCTCCCTGAGCGCGTGCCAACTTTGGGTCTTGAGCTGGAAAGACACGTGATGAGATGCGGATGGAGTGACTGACCGGCGGTCGTATATTTTGATCTACTCTCCGCGATGTGGCCGGTGGCTCGCGTCAGCGGTCGGTTGCGCCGTGCGCAGTCGCGCAAACGTCGGCTGTCATTCTCGCCGTGCTATCAGGCCATGAGCGCCAGCGGGCATCCGACACTAACACTTATCATCATGCAGATAGGATTTGCGTTGTGGTCCGTTCTCTTCGGGATCATCGGTCGTTCCTCATCGTTATCTTTCGGGAGATTTGTTACGGGGCACTTGGTGGTTGAGATGTCTGTTGCAGCGCGGCATCTCGGGAGCATGTTGTCAGGCATGTCGTCGATGCAGTGGTCAGCATTCGCTGTCGTATGAGTGTGGTTGAGCATATGTACGGACTTATCGAAGTAGCAAGAGTGGGTCAGGGATGCGCACTCACGACGCCCGGCCGGAGCGCGCTGAGCCGCCGTTTGTGGCTCGCGCGCCCCTTGGCCCGCGCGCGGGCTGCCGACGCGCGTCGCTGCGCGCTGGCGGCCACCCGCCGACGCGCGCGCGCGCGTGTTAGCGTGCCTCAGAGCAAGCCGCCGAAGCCTCCAGGGCCGCCACCGCCTTTTCGCTCGCGGTCTGCATCCTCGTCATCCTTGTCGCCCACGGAGGAAGGTGCGCCATCGGAAGACCTAGTGCTCGCAGCAGCGCCCGCGCGTCGAGCCGTGCCGCGTGCTCGATCTCCGACGCCCCCTCCAGGCGCGCGGGCGAGGTGCGGTGGCCCAGCGGGGCTGCTGGTCACGGTCCGTCCTCCTGGAATGCCTCCGATGATGCTTCCGCCGAGCAGGTCGCAAGCACGTCGAGTGGAACATCGGGTGCAGCAGTCCAACGAGGCAAGGCGTGTCATTGTTGACGCTTCGCGAATCCCCACCAGCCCATCCAGAAACGATGCCCAGAGGAATTGCCTCGATCAGGGAAGCGGGCAGCACGCAGAGGAACGGTCCCCCAGTGGAGGCTTCTTGGAGCGTCTTGGGGGCCTCTTGGCGGTCCCGGACGCCTCTGCGAGCGTCTTGGGTGCCTCGCAGAGCTTCTTGGGGCCTCTTGGGGGTCTCTTGTGAGCCTCTTGGAGGCCCCTTGGGCGCCTGTTGGGGCCTCCTGGGGCTTCCTGGAGGCCGCTTGGGGCCCTCTTGAAGCGCTCTTGGGAGCCCTGGGAGCGCTCTTTGAGCCCTCTTGGGCCATTTTGGAACCATCTAGAGGCTTCGGCGAGAAAGCCGAAAACATTGATTTTACTAAGGTTTTGGAAGGATCTTGGCGTCTTCGGGTCCTCCTGGGGCAGCTCTTTGGCCACTTTGAGCCGTCTTGGAGCGGTCTTGGGGCCTCTTGGAGCATCGTGGGCGCCATCTTGAGGCATCTTGGGATATCTTGAGCTATCTAGGAGATCATCTTTGGCTCTCCCAGGCGTTCGTGGAGTCATCTGAAGCAGTGCCCCCCCCAGGAAACCCAAATGTGGCCAAAACCGTTGTAAAATCAGCGATTTTGGCATTGTCGCCGAGTCCTCTTGGAGCGTCTTGGGTGTCTCTGGGGTGCCTCTGGGGGGCCGCTTGGGGCCTCTTGGGGGTGTCTTGGGGGTCTCTTGGGGGCCTCCTGGGGCCTCCTGGGGGCCTCTTGGGGCTTCCTGGCCACCTTGGGGCCCTCTTGGGGCACCCTTGGGGCCTCCTGGGCGCTTCTCGGGGCCACCTTGGGTGAGATCGATCACAGGAGGGGGGCTAACTAATTAGCGCCCCCTCCTCAGGAGACCACAATGAGGCCAAAGCCCCAATAAAACCAATCAATGATTTCGGGTTCCTCGCCGGGGCCGTTTTGGACGCCCCGACGACTCGCGAAACCACCCGTCCAGGTCCTGGGGAAGGGTAGGGGGAAGGGTCAAGAGTCTCCCTCCCCGCCCGCAAGCCGCCCCGCTCACTCCCACCCGACCTCCCAGCACAGACGTAGCACCCGAGCCTGGCCCGAGCCGCAGCATATGCAGCAGTCGTCTTTGGATGGCCAGCTACTGGGGGCCACTCCGCCGCCGCCGCCGCCGCCCGCCGCCGCCGCCGGCGCCGCGCCGCCGCCGCCGCCGGCGCCGCGCCGCCGCCGTCGCTGCCAAATCGCCGCCGCCGCAGCCGCTGCCGCCGCAGTCGCTGCCGCCGCGCTGCCGCCGCCGCCGCCGCCGCCGCCGCCGCCGTCGCCGCCCCCGCCGCCCCCGCCGCCGCCGCTGCCCCCGCCGCCGCCGCGGCCGCGCCGCCGCAGCCGCTGCCCCCGCCGCAGCCGCCGCAGCCGCTGCCGCCGCCAAGTGTACTCTGTATTGTTTTTTTGACAGGGATGGTGGGGGAGGCCGCGTCGGGTTTGCTGCGCATGCTCCGAGTTTGGAGACAGATGTTTTGCATGGTTTTTTACGAGGGATGGTGGGGGCAGAGTGTGTTTTTCCCTACCTAGGCTCTGCCTAGAAGGGTTCTTACTCTCTAGCTTAAACGGGCCGGGCAGTGGAAAGCGCCCCGGGCGGTTCCCCCAGTCCCCGCCCCGCGGTTCCCCCAGTTGCGCCCCCTGGGTTCACCCAGCTTAGCTTAGCTAAGTGTAGCTTAGCTAAGCTTAGCTTATCTCATCTTAGCTTAGCTTGCCTTAGCTTAGCTTAGCTTTGCCTAGCCTAGCTTGGCTTAGCTTTGCTTAGCTTAGCTTAGCTTGGCTTAGTTTAGCGTAGCCTAGCCTAGCCTAGCCCAGCTTAGCTTAGCTTAGCTTACCTTAGCTTAGCGCAGCATTAGCACAACATTAGCACAGCATAGCATATCATAGCATAGCATAGCCAAGCAGAGCATCGCATAGCATAGCTCAGCATAGCATAGCACAGCGCAACATAGCATCGCATATCATATCATATCATATCATATCATTGCTTAGCATAACACAGCGCAGCATAGCATATCATATCGTAGCATAGTATAGCATATCATAGCATAGCATAGCACAGCATACCCTAGCCTAGCCCAGCGTAGCATTGCGCAGCATATCATAGCATAGCATAGCATATCATAGCATAGCATAGCATATCATAGCATAGCATAACATAGCAGAGCATAACATAGCGCAGCACAGCATCCACTATTGCTGCTGCTAAAGTTGCTTTCCCAGAGGCTCCAACTCCTAGTTAGGGTCGCACTGGGATAATGTATTGTTTTTTTTTGTACGAGGGATGGTGGTGGTGGGGGGCCCGCATGGACCTGGGCTGGCTCCCAGTCGCCTGGGGGAGGGGGTGTATATCAATGAGGAGCAGTGATCAACCCCTCCCCGAGAGGGAAGGAGGAGGGGTGGAAGAGGAAACGCCCTAAACCACCGACGCCCAGAGGGCTGGTGGGATTTCAAGCTCGTCTGCTTCTCGAGGTCAAGTTCGGGCTCGGGCTTCCCCGTTGCCGCTCGCGCCCGCCGTCTCCGCGCAGGCCGCGCGGCTGCCTCGTCTTACTTTCGGTTGATGCCCGCCAGCAGGGCATCCGCACTCGCGCCGAGTCCTCCGAGCGCTTCACCGCGTCCCGACGTGCCAGCTTCGGCGCTCGCGGAAGGCGCTCGGCCGTTCAGCGCGAACGGCGAAGAGGTGGCGCCGTTCGCGAGGCAATTGCGCGTCGCCGACCCAATCCCCGAGCAGATGCTCCGCTGTGACCTCTTCTCGACCAGCGTCATGTATCCAGAACTGCGCGCCGGATTCGCGTTCGGGGCTCGCGGGGCCATGGGCTGGCGGAGCGGTGCAAGGCCGCGGCGCGCGAACGCTCTGGTCAGCATCGCCCTCGTGATTTCCACGGTGAGTCTCTGTAGTGTGTGGAGCTCGTGGAGCCCTCGACAGAGGGCCCAGTGCAGGCGCTAGTGGGTGCTCGCAGACGTCGGCTCGTGGCCAGGATGCGGTCGGGATCCGTTGGCCGCGCGCGACGAAACGTCGCTCGGCGTGCCCTCGTCCAAGAACAGGCCGCTCGGCTGTGAGCGGCCAGCGGCGCTGTCACCGCGTGCGTCGCGCCCCCCATAGCCTCTGGATGAGCGCGCGCCGCGCGCTCCACCTCGTCGCCGCCTCTCTCTGGAGTTTCAGCCCCAGTCACCTTCTCGCGTGGCTGAATGCGACGAGGCCTGCGCGGCTCGCGGCTCGGGCTGGGGACTGGCGCTACCGCGCCCGTCGACCCCGCGCCCATTCTGAGCGAAGACGGGGGCCGTGGCGCCCATCGGCCCCCGCGGGCGCGCCGCGGTGATAGCGGGCAAGGGCAAGGGCAAGGGCAAAGCCGCGGACAAGAGCAAGAGAGAACCCATGTCAGAAAACGCCGCCGACTTCCCAAGAAACAGAAGACCTGCAGGGCTGGGGGGAAGGTCCGGCGCCGGCGCGCCCGCGCGGCCCCCCGCGCGGCTGGCGCCGACGAGCCGCAGCAGCCGCTTTCGCCCGCGGGCAGTGCCGAGCCCGGCGCGCCCAGCGAGGGGGTCGCACACAGTAGTCGTGATCGAAGCGGCTCCCGCGGATCGTGACCGCAGTGGGCGTCGAGGCGATAGCGCCAAAAGGGTGCGAACATCCCTCGAGGTCTATCTCCATCCATCGCCTTCTCTCCCACCTACCAGGTCAAGGCACTGCGCCTCCACCTCGCCCTTCATGCGACCCCGGCCCATCGTCTTGCTTAAGTCGCAGGGCAGGCTTTCAAACGTCGTGTCTGCGGCCGGAGGTCACCAACATCATGTGCAATGTGGCACAAGGAAACTCGCACTGTCATCGCTCGCGCGTATGAGCTCCTCCAGTGCGCCTTTAAGAGCACCATCGAGCTACCCGTTACAGAGGGTGAGCCCGCGCCCCAGCGTCGCGCGCCCGTCGGGTCAGACAGAGACGGCGTCTCCCTGCCGAGTCTACACTGTGCTGGTGGTTCGACAGTTCTGGTTCCCTTCTTCCTTTGGTCTTTCCTCTCCGCCAGAGCTGTTCGATCGCCCGCACAATCCCGACTGAAATGGGAGGGGCCGCCGCTGTTTGACCCGAGCGTCGACGCATATATGAGTGATGTGCGCATCCTTTAACAGTGCATTCAACATTTTATCGCCGCCATGGTTTCTCTCGTGCAGTTTCCAATCCCTGCAATTCTAGCTCTTCCTGCTCCTCCTCCTCCTCCTCGTCCTCCCCCTCCTCCTCCTCCTCCTTCTCTTCCTCCTCCTCTCATTCGCCTGTCCTTGTCATTATCTGCCTTCTGGGATCATCCGAGAACCCTTCGAAGCCCCCGCCCTCCCCCCTCCAAAAAGCCTGACTCTTCGTCCCGTCCTTCTTTCCTCCTACCCTCTCCGTCTTCTCCTTCTGCTCCTCTTCTCCTCCTTCGTCTCCTCGTCCTCCTCCTCCTCCTCCTCCTCCTCCTGCTCCTCCTCCTCGTCCTCCTCCTCCTCCCTTCCGCGCCCCCCGATTGTTTTTTGTCATCATTAGCCCTTTGGGAGCATCCGGGAACCCTTTGAAGCCCCGCTGCCCCCCCCCTTCCAAAGAGCCTGAATTCTCGTCCCTTCCTTGTTCCCCCTTGCCCCTCCTCCGTCTCCTCCCTCTGCTCCTCCCTCTCCTCTTTTGTCTCCTCCTCCTCCTCCATGACTTCCTCCTCCTCTCCTCCTCCTCCTCCTCCTCCTCCTCCTTTTCCTTTTCCTCCTCCTCCTCCTTCTCCTCCTCCTCCTCCTTCTCTTCCTCCTGCTCCTTTTCCTTTTCCTTTTCCTTTTCCTCCTCCTCCTCCTCCTCCTCCTCCTCCTCCTCCCAGGCCGCGATGTTTGACAAGAAGAAGTGAGCCCGAGAGCCCGGCCGGCGAGCACGGTAACATCAACCACGGGGCCTGCCACTGCGCGCCGCGCCGCGCTGGCCCCCCCGGGGGCGCGCCCCCTTCGGTCGGGGGCGGGCGAATCCCGTACTTCCGACGTCCCTGGCCCTGGCGCCAGGTGGCCCCATTTTTTCCAGGGAGACCCACATCAGAAGGGTCTGGTCATCGTGCGCGTTCGGTTGGGTGTCTTTTCAGGGGGCGCCCAGGGCGGCGCCAGTAGCACTTAGTCAGCTCCCGCGGGGACCAGCGCTGACCTGGCCGTTTATGGGGCCAGCCACAAACGGGGTCGGGCGGATCACCCGTATCAGGGGTATGAGATAAGGCCAGCACGAACCATTTTGACACAAATGGGGCGACGTGCTCGAAGTGCTTCAATCACAGAAGGTCTCGATACCGTGAGGTGAGCCAACACGCAACCGTCGCCATGTGCCCAACCTGACCGTTGCCAGGTGGCTCACCTCGCAAGAAAGAATATCGTGATAACCCACTAGGTTCCAGGGAGGTCGGGAGCCGAAAAACTGCGAGCCACATAGAGGTGCAAGCAAACAAGATAAGATACAAATCGACACCGCTCTGGTGCACCTTGTGTTTTTTTTTCGATTTGAATGATCCTCCCTGGGCCTGCACCTTGTCTCTACAGTGTATGCAGGAATCGCTCTCTCGCGAGGTATTCTTTCACAGTTTACTGCGGCGCCGTGCCCCCCGTATTGAGGAACCATGCTCTCGCTTTGGATTTCCAAACTCTCTATTTGGATATTGCGCTAGAGTTCGAAACTTCCTCGCGAATCATGTTGGATTGACGGTCAGCAGCCCGCCCGCCCGACCAGGCCCTCGGGGCCCGCCCGCCCGACCTGCCCGTTCGGGTCCGCCCGCCCGACCCGCCAGTCTGGTTCTGCCGCTTGAGCTCCTGTTCCTCACCCTCCTTCTGCGAATCACTCTCGTGATCCATCCTTCTCCCTCCCTCTTGTCTCTTCCTTCCTTCCTTCCTCTATTTCAGGGGCTGCGACAGCTACACGCGGCAGGTAAGGAACACATATCCCCAAGGAGGCACGATCGAATACGAAGTGGGCGGGTGTCGAGGGTTTGGGATATACGTCTTGGATGGCACGGGAGCAGATAAGAGCGAACAGTATTAACATTATTATTGTGGTTGTTGTTGGTGATGATATGAAGACAATGATGATGGTGGTCATGGTGGTGGGGATTCAGCTGTGTGCTTGTGGTGCGTGATGATGAGGAGGAGGAACAGCATAAGCAGACGCAGGAGTAGGTACAGGAAGAAGATGAGGTGGCAGGAGCAGGCAGGAACAGCATGAGGAAATGGAAGGGACCAAGGGGTATCAGAAGCAGCGCGAAGTGCCAGAGCAGGACGAGGAACACGGTGAACCAACTCGCGCATCTGTGCTTGCGGGCCTCGTTTGGGCGCATTGCCGCCCCCGACGCCCGATGTTTTTTTTGCTTTAGATTTCAGTATTGCTTTTTGTTTGTCTTTTCCATGCTCGGCCCCCATAGGTCCCGACCCCTGTCCCGGGGGTGCTCCTTCGTCCTGGATTCGTTTACGACGGCCCCGGGCCCACGAAGGCCCCGGGAGGCCGTGATCGAGGAGAGACGCCGGCATTTAAAGAAAGCGCGTCTCGTCGAAGATTTAGGCTGCCGCGCGCGCGGGGGGGGGAGGCAGAGGGGAGCCAGTGTGGCGCGGCCTCGTTTCTTTTAAATGCTCCCGCGCCTCGGGCGCGGATCTTGGGCGGGCCGGCTCGCCGCTGCCGAGAAAAGGAGGCCCGTGTGCTGCTTCCAGGGATGGCCGGGTGTTGCCGGAGATGGCCCCCTGGGCCCAGGCAGCCCCAGTTTCCCCAGGGAGGCGCAGACAGCGTGCAGAGTACCACCCTCGCGAGGCCCCGACGGCCCCCAGAGGCCCAGGGCGGGAACCGCTGGGAGCACCTTGGGCGCCAGCCCACTTCTAGCAGCACCCGAGATGCATTGTGGAGAGCCCGTACGCCGCCTCCGTCGGGCCCCCGCACCCCCAGCCTCGGCCTCCTCGCCTGGTCCGGGGGGGAAGAGGTGGAGGGCATGCTCGGTTGCATCTACGAGGTGTGTGTGTGTGTGTGTGTGGATATCATGTCCCTTTTTCTGTTGTCGTTGCTTCGTTCAATGCGTTCACTGCCTTGGGCCACGATGCGCTGGTTCCCCTTCTTCCGGGCCACCCTTTTTGGCACACCCGAGACCCGGATGATGATGACAATGATGATGATGCTGATGCTGATGCTGCTGATGATGGTGATGATGATGGTGTTGATCGTGGTGATGATGACGATGATGATTCATGATAATGATGATGACGATAATGATGATTCATGATGATGACGACGATGATGATGCTGATGACGATGACTATGATGATGATGATGATGATGATGATGATGCTGCTGCTGATGATGATGATGATCATGATGCTGATGCTGATGATGATGATAATGATGCTGATGATGGTGTTGATGATTCTGATGATGATGATGGTGATGATGATGATGATGCTGCTGCTGCTGATGATGCTGCTGATCATGCTGCTGATGATGATGACGATGGTGATCTTGGTTCATGATGACGATGCTACTGATGATGATGCTGATGATGCTGATGCTGATGATGACGATGATGCTGTTGATGATGAAGATGATGATGATGATGATGATGATGATGATGATGATGATGATGATGATGATGATGATGATGATGGTGGTGGTGATCATGACGATGATGATGCTGACGATGATAATGCTGTTGTCGATGATGATGGTGGTGATGATGATAATAGTGGTGGTTAATATTCCGATGATGCTGATGATGCTGATGATGCTGAGGCCGATGATGATGATGATGATGATGATGCCGATGACGATGATGATGATGATGATGATGATGATGATGATGATGATGATGAATGGTGATTGTAGATGATGGTGATCATGAGGTTGATCATGAGGTGATGATGCTGATGCTGATGCTGATGCTGATACTGATGATGATGATGATGATGATGATGATGATGATGATGCTGATGCTGATGATGATGAAGATGATGATGATGATGATGATGATGATGATGATGATGATGATGATGATGATGATGATGATGTTGATGCTGCTGATGATGATGATGCTAACGCTGATGCTGATGCTGATGCTGATGCTGATGCTGATGCTGATTCTGATGCTGCTGAGGATGCTGCTGCTGATGATGATGATGATGACCATGATGATGTTGATGATGATGATGATGATGTTGATGCTGCTGCTGATGATGATGATGATGATTGTGATGATGATGATGCTGATGATGATGACGATGATGATGATGCTGACGATGATGATGATGATGCTGATGATGATGATGATGATGATGATGATGATGCTGATGATGCCGCTGATGATGATGATGATTCTGATTCTGATGATGATGATGATGATGATGATGATGATGATGATGATGATGATGATGATGATGATGATGATGATGATGATATGATGATGATGATGATGATGATGATGATGATGATGATGATGATGATGATGATGATGATGATGATGATGATGATGATGATGATGATGATGATGATGATGATGATGATGATGATGATGATGATGATGATGATGATGATGATGATGATGATGATGATGATGACGATGCGGCTGGTGCTGGTGATGGTGATGGTGTTGATGGTGGTGATGCTGCTGCTGCTGCTGAGGAGGAGGAGGAGGAGGAGGAGGAGGAGAAGGCCAGGCTGTGCTGCGCAAGGCGTGGGTGGCTCGACGAGTCTCGGGACGTGTGTCCGCTCGGTGCTAGCCACCTCCCGGAAGGAATCTACCCGATGCCCATCGTGCCACGACCTCCGTGCGGCACTCGTCACTACGAGCAGCGTCGCTGCCGGACATGAGATCACTGTCCCCCGTCCCCTCACTCTCGATGCTGACGCCAGGCTCTGGCCCTGCGAGGTCACGTTCGACGGCGGCGCCAGACGCCTCCCAGGCAGCGAGAAAGTCTCTGGCGGAGGCGTGACCCTCTGGGGACCCCCCTTCGACGGGACCGTTCCTATCCAGATAGCCGCCGCCACTCTCGCCCTGCCTGGGGTCGATAACGCCCAGGCAGCCGGGGCTTCTGCCTGCAGGTGGGGCATCGCCATTCTCGCCCGCATCCCTACCACCACCCGCTCTGCCCGCATCGTCGGCGACAACCTCCCAGCTTGTTGATATTGCGCGGGCACGGCGATACCGCCGCGCCCGTCTATCTACAGGCTCAGATGGAGGCTGACTTGCGGACCCCACAAAACCATAATTGGACTCCTCACTTGGCAGGCGCTTCGCCAGAGGCACAATTCTGCGGCCGGCTCTCTCGCCATGCTGGGCGTCTACTGGGCGCACTGCCTCGGGCGCTCCGGCCTCGTCGAGCTCTACACACACACACCGTTTTGGTTCTCCGCCCCCTTGCACGCCGACGTCATCTTCCCGCCCTGCTTCGGGGCCCCCGCCGCCCCCTCGCTCCTACCCGACCCCGCGCGGCAGAGTGTGTCCAAGGGTGAGCAGCTCACCAAGGTGCCATGACGGCCCCCCTCGCGCGGGTGCAGCGGCAATGCTCCTGGCGCGCGGTCACGCTCCGCGAGCCCACCGTCGCCTTCCTGGAAGGCTGCTATGAGGTCACTCTCCGCTTCGAAGCCTGGGCTTCCTGGGCGGTTCAAGTTTCCCGTGGCCCGGACAACCCAAGCAAACGCTGGATCCGAGGCGCCTGGGTTCTGCGAGCCCTGCAAGACGTACGTCGCCAGCGGCCTTTTCACCTCCAAGATGCATTGCTTCTTCCTCGCTCAGACTTGGGCTTCTCGCGCACCAGTCGATGCGGGCTGAGGGTCGACGACAGCCCCTGCCCATGCCTTGCTGGTTACGTGTGCGACATCGCCAAGCCCAGCCAACAATCGGAACCTCTCCATGGTTACCGCCTTTCGGGCCCCTGACAGCTTCCCCATCTCTGTGATGACCAGCCCCCGAGCCCTGCTGTCTGACATCGAGAGGTCCTCAACTCCGCCTGCGCGCTGCTCCTCGACCTCCTACGGGAAGGCCTAGGGCGCCGTCGTTTGGTTCGTCGGGGTGACCGCATATACCCCGTCGGCCTTCCCCCATCGCCGACGGCGACGGGCTTCGCGAGCTCCGCCGGGCGATGCTTGGATCCGCGACTCCCTCGCTGGTCGAGAGTCAGTGGGCCTTGGCGCCCGTGCCTCCCGAGGCCGACTGCGCCGCCCGTTCCCGCTCGGGGCCCCGAGCTGTCCTGCCGACGCTCGAGCCAGGCGACCGTGCCAGGCCATCCGCCCGCCCGTCAGTGGCGGGGCGCGCCCTGCCCGCGCCCCGCCGACATTGCGCGGCGCCCGTCCGCCTGCTCCTCGCCGCGCGCTGCGTCTGCAGAGTCTGGCGCTGGCGAAGAAACCCCCTCTCCAGCTCCGCCCCCCCCGCTGACCGCCCCGCGCTGCCGAGGCTGGAGCTGGCTGGGCCCGAGTCACCTAGTGGCGCCCGCGGCTCCTCGCCCCTGCAGTGGGTCTTCCCTCCAAAGTGCAGGTCCCTGGCGACGCTTGGGGGGCCCGCGTCGACCCGAGGTCGGAGGGCCGCAAAGTTTTTTCCTTCCGCGAGAAGTGCATCGACAACGCGTTGAAATTATGCCTCCTGGGCCGCGGTAGCGGGCCCGCCCAGCGCGGGCGAGGCGCGGCCCCTCGCCGCGCTCGCCATCCTCTACTCTCGAGCACTTCCTCAGGTACGGGCTGGCTTACTCACGGGCGGCGCCGAGTCAAGTGTTCGCAGCGTCGTGGACCACTTGCTGGACTGCGACGCTCAGGTGCTCGGGCACTGAGGCGGCCCGCCATGCATCCTCAGGCGTGCGCGACCACCCGCGCTGCCAGAGCACCTCTGCCCTCCGAGTTTCGAGAGCCTCTGGCCCTCCAGGAAGATCCGCGGTAATCCCCCTGGCCGCGAGGCCAGGCCCCCCGACGTCTGTAAGTCCCGGGGGCGCTAGTGCGCCCCTTCGATCAAGATGTTTGCCGTTGTGTCGAGCGGGTCGACGGTCTCGAGTCCACGGGGGCCCCCAGTTCGGTGCCGTCCTCATTGATGTGGCGGCATTGCACCCAGAAGCCCTGTCCTTGGTGCCAGCCAGCCGTCCTTTCTACCTCCGTCGTCATGCTGAGCGACCGCTTTCAGTTTTCCCTTCGTTGTTGGTCCGACGGTGCTGAGATGCGTGTCTGCAGGGTTCCCTTCGTGACCGAGTTCATGGAGCACTGCTAGTGGGTCGACGAAGCGGTCGCGGTGCTTCGCGAGAACCATCGCAGCCCCCGCGACCTTCTCGCCTGGCTGTTGAGGGCGCGCTGCAGCGGCAATCTCCAGTCGCGACTTGTAGCCGGCCAACCTCTCGTCGACGACGTGCCTTGGGTCGCCGGGCCTGTCGACGACCAGCTCCTGACCGAGTCCGACGACGAGCCTTCCGTAGTCCCGGGCCTCGCTCCGCTGCCCGCTGAGCACTCCCCCGACCTCGGCGCGCTGTTCGCGTCGACGCTCCCCCCCCGTCCCCGCCCCCAGCGGGCGCTGGAGGCGCTCCTCCATGCGGCGTGGCGGCCGCTGCGGCTCGCGGTGGCGAGCCCTCCCCCGCCGCCCCCCATCGCCCGGGGGCGGCGCTGGCTACCCCGCCGAGGTGATCGCCGGGGATCGACCCGCTGCCGCCCGCGATCCCGGCGACGCCCTGTCGCTGCCCTCGAGCCCACCCAGGTTCGAGCGGGGCGGCTGGAGCGGCCCGCTCGGGGCCCCTCTCGGGATGCCGCGTCGCCCCCTCGTGGTGCGCGCCCCCGGGCGCGAGTGCTCCAACGCCCGCGGCGGGAGAGGCCGCTGCTGCCGGGCGCGGCTCGCTGCCCAGATTGGCAGCCCCATTCCCCCTTCGTGCGCGCGGCAGGGCGCGGCCTTCAGGTTCACGGTCCCTCGCCAGGGGGGGGGGGGGGCTGGTCCGCGACGGCGCCCGCTTCTTCTCGGACAGGCACAGAACTACACTTTGGGCGAGTGGATTACCTTCTTGCGTGGTTCCCACAATTCCAAATTTACTTTTGCGACATCGGAGGGGGCCGTTTGCGCCTGTTGGATTTGCCGGGGCCTCGGCGTCGCTTGCCAGTGTCAGTCTGGATTCAAGACTTGCGCCTCGCGAGTGGATTGGAGGATGAGCGCGAGGTGGGTCTTTCAGCGCCGGGGGGGGGGGGGGGGGGGCGGGCGCTTGCCGCCGCGCAGGGGCCAGCTAGGGGCAATTAAGAAATGCCCAGGGAAATGGGGGGCGGCAGGTAGAGGAAGAACGGGGGAGGGGGCGGGCAAAACAGCGGGCGGGAATGGGGGACATAGTGACCAGGCGATATGCGCTGATAGGGGGAGCGATGTGGGCGGAGGCCGCAGTTGGATTTCCTTCGGATAGCCCTGGGACGTTCAGACACCTCCGCCCGGAGGCCAGCAGAGGGTTCAGCGGCCCTTGCCTCCCTGACTCTGCGGGCGGAGCGCGACGACGCACCCGACCTGTACCGCGCCCCTTTCGCTAGGTGCCTCCGGTCTGTACGTGCTCGCCCCGCGCGAGACATCCAGCGCGTTCAGAGCTACACTTAGCCAGGCACTAGGTGTAGTACGTGCTGGTTTTGCCGGAGACATCCTTTCAAAACGGAGCACTTATAGAACTACACCTAGCCGGCGGGGTGGGGTGCATGTCGGGTGCCGCCACTCGCGCTCCCAACGTGTGCCGCGCCCCGGCCGCTAAGTGCCGTTCTGTGTGTGCCCCCTTTGCGCGAAGCATCGGCTGCCCGCGCTGCCCGTCGCCGAGGCCCCGTCCCCTGGGCCGCTTCCCACCGACATCCTGCGTCCCCTGGCTCAGCGAAGCCAGCCGTGTGCCTGGGGGCCTCGACCTCGCGCAGCCCGCTTCCCTCCTCCGCCTGTGCCTCAGCAGCTAATTCGCGATCCGACGCCCCGCGCTTTCGAGTTCTTCTTCGTGCCGGATGTCCCGTCCGTGGGTGAAGCGCTCGTTCGTGTTATTACCTGACAGCTTTTGCTGATAGGTTTCTAGTGGTGTCAAAAGAGAGCATCTGGACTCCACAGGGGGGTCTGGGCGGGTGCCAGGGAGGAGAACCGGGAATCTTTTTTCGCCAACAGTCACACACTTCGTGCTCTTCGACCTCCCAGAACTCCATTCCCGGGCCACATTCTGGAGAACCGGGAACAGAGCCTGGTTCGCTTTTCGCCAACAGTCAAACACTTCGTGCTCTTCGACCTCCCAGAACTCCATTCCCGGGCCACATTCTGGAGAACCGGGAACAGAGCCGGGCTCGTTTTTCGTTAGCCGTTAACACTTCGTGCTCTTCGACCTCCCAGAACTCCATTCCCGGGCTACATTTTGAATGCCCGGAGCCAACTGTAGGCCACTTCGTGCTCTTCGAAATCGCCAGAACTCCATTCCCGGGCCACATTTTGGATGCCCGGAGCCAACTGTAGGCCACTTCGTGCTCTTCGATTTCCCAGAACTCCATTCCCGGGCCACATTTTTCATGCCCTGAGCCAACTGTAGGCCACTTCGTGCTCTTCAAGTTCCCAGAACTCCATTCCTGGGCATGATTTTGAATGCCCGGAGCCAACTGTAGGCCACTTCGTGTTCTTCTAGTTCCCAGAATTCCATTCCTGGGCCACATTTTGAATGCTGAGGCAGGCTGATGCTGCGGCCGAGGCAGGCTGGGGCTGAGGCAGGCTGAGGCTGAGGCCGAGGCTGAAGGCAGACTGAGGCTGAGGCTGAAGCAGACTGAGGCTGAGGCTGAGGCAGGCTGAGGCTGAGGCTGAAGCAGGCTGATGCTGAGGCAGGCTGAGGCTGAGGCTGAGGCTGATGCAGGCTGAGGCTGAGGCAGTCTGAGGCTGAGGCCGAGGCTGAAGGCAGACTGAGGCTGAGGCTGAAGCAGGCTGAGGCTGAGGCTGAGGCAGGCTGAGGCTGAGGCAGGCTGAGGCTGAGGCTGAGGCAGGCTGAGGCTGAGGCTGTGACTGCGACTGCCGTTGCCGCTGCGACTGTCATCGCGAATGCGACTACGACTGCGAGAACAGCAGAATTCTACAACTGGATTTTCATCTGAATCTTAAGGGGAATGCTTTCAGATATGCTTCTACATATCGCTGTTAGGTCGCTTTGCCGGGATAATGATTTTTCTTGCGGCTGCCGCTGAGCCCCGCCGTGAAGCATGGTGATCGCTTCCACGCTTAGCACGCAACGTTGTCGGCACGACCGCCGCCCTCAATCTTAGGTCGTGAAGCGGTGTCCGTCCACCAAGACCGACCGACGCGCCAAATTTAATTATGACTGCCACCCCAGGTCCCCGCAACCAGCTGCAGTTTTGCTGTGTGTAGTTGAAGACGCGTTCGATCTTCGCCGCGCGCCTGCGGCAGCCGCGCGGTGGCCCCGGCGACGCGGACCGCGTCGCCCTCGATGCAAAACGTCGAAACCTCGGGTCAGGTCGTTCCAACTGCTTCGCCTGCGGGGGTCGTCGGCCCAGGCTTGGACCCACCCCGGCCCCCGCCTGCCTCGACTACCTCGTCGGCGCCGCCGGAACCTGGCAGGGTCGGGAGAGAGACGTCGCGATCGTGCGCCTCGTCATTCCTACCGCGTGCGAGGCCCAGGGCCATGTGGGCCTGCCCGTGACCTTTTTTATTGCAAGGGTCAGTGCGCTGTCATTTTATCATTGCCGATCGCGTGCGAGACCTCGCGAAGGGCGCCCGCGCGGCCGGGCTGGTCGGCCTTTCGCCGTCGACGGCGACGCCGTCCGCAGGTCGTCTATCGACGAGGCTCTGGTCGCCGCTGCCCCTTGCCCCGCGCCCTGCGCGCGAGGACATTCTGGCGCTCGTGCCTTTCCCGCGCACCAGCGCTGTGTGTGCTGTCTGCCCGCCCTCGACCTTGCTCAGCATTGACGTGACCGACGCTAGCCTTCGATGGCTTGGCGATGCCCTTGACGGGTTCATCGTGGACCACCCGGCCGTTTCCTTCGCTTTGGCGCATTTCTTTTGTTCTGAGTGGCCATCGGTGCAACCCTGTCGGTCGTCCAGCCCTTGTCATCTGTTGGGGCCTCGAGGCCGTCTGCGCCCGTGCGCCTGCTCCCAGCCCCTCGCCTTCCACGCCCGGGCGCGCGTCTTCGGGCCGATCGCGCTGGTTCGCCGATGACGCTTCTGTTTGCTGCTGCCGCTAGGTCACCCCCCCCGACCTCGACGTCGCGCTCGAGACCCCGCTCGGCGCCTGCTACGCTGTCGGCCTCCTCGCCGAGCCGCGCTCCGCCCGCTGCATCAAGCGCGTTTTCGCGGCCATCTTTACCTGCGGTCGGCTCGATCGTTGCCTCGCCCCCCCGGCCGACCCGTCCGACTGCGGCGACATTTTCGGGGCGCTGCTTTGCTTTCTCGCAGGAGACCGCCTCCGGGTGAGCGTCTGGCGCAGGCTCCTGGGGCGCCTGGCTGGCTGGACTGACGAGGGCGCTGCCATCGGCGTCGGCGGCGCGTCTGCAGCGTCCGCGCCCCGTGGCAGGTCCTCCGGCGATCGCCTGCCCGTTCCCGTGCGTTTCCGCGTCCTGGGTCCGCTCGGCGCTCTGGCTCCCTGCCAGGCCGTTCCGCTGCCGCGACTCTCGACGGGGTTTTCTTGATGCTGGGCGGCGCCTGGGCCGGCCGCGGCGGCGGCCGCGGCGCCGTCGGCGCCCGCGCCCGGCCCGGCGCCGTGGGCGCGAGGGGCAGCGCGCGTGCCGTCGACCGTTCGCGCTCCGCCGGCCCCGCTGGCGACGGCGCCTCCTGCCCCCCGCGCGCCCCGTCTGGCTGAAGGCCCACCTATTAGTTCGCGCGCGTCCGTCAGGCCCGCCCCGACCGCCGCGCTTTCGCCGCGGTTCCGGCGCTGTCCCCGAGCCCTCCGCTGCCGCCGCCGGCGCCTCCTTCCTTCGCCCCTTGGGGCTTGCCCAAGGTCGCCCCGGCGGCGTGTGCGGGGCCCGCCAGGCAGTACCGGGCGCCGCCTTCGCTCCCCGCGCCAGGCCCGCCTCCAGCCAGCCCCGTCGCCGCGTCAGCCGATCGCTTTCGCGCCGGCGAACCTCCGCGCGCTCCGTCTTGCCCCCCCCCCCCCCCCCCGCGCGTCTTGCCGCGGATGTGCTTGCCATCTCTGCGGTGTCGGCCGGCGCTTCTTGCAGCGCGCGCGCGCCCGGCGGCCTTTTGTGAGCGAGGTTGTGCTCTGCTGTCGCTGCGCCGCCCCTGGCTGCGGTCGCATCGTCGTCGAGTTGCTCGCGTGGGCGGGGCTCCGGCCCGAGGGCGGTTGGCCGTCGAGGGGGCCGCCTTCTTGTCGCCGCGCGCCTTCTCTCGTGCCGAGCTCGTTGAGGTCGTCGTTTCCGTTGACTTCGCCCTGTTGGCTGGTGCCTCTTTCCCTGGGCCCCTCCGTCGGAGGGCGGCGCCCCTGCCGGGGGGGGCCTGCGCCGAGGAGGCGGCCCATTTCCCGCCCCGACCACTCCAGCAGTCATGGCGTGGGCGCCCGTGACCTCCGCGTCGGAGGCGGCGCTATCTACCGCGCTGGGCTTTTCAGTGCGAGCCCGCCGCCCTACCTGTGAACTTCTCTTGGCCTGGCGTGCGCGCCCTGGCCTCCAGGGTTGTCTTGCCACTGGGGTTCAGTGCGCTTCTTCGAGTTGCCGGGCCCTTCTTGCGAACTCGCCCGTTGCTCTTGCCCCCGTGGGGGCGAGTCCCTACCCTCGTGGGGGCGATGGGGGGATTAGGTGGGTTTGAGCGGGTTCCCTGTTTTTCATTTCCAGACCCCGCCTCTTGGGGCGGCCAGCTCCGTCCGTGGGCGAGAGCCCGTGCGCGATCCCAGTCATCCTCCCAGGACTTGCAGTGCTGCGATCGCAGCGCGTCTTTTGCTGGGGACGAAGCGGCCTCTTCGGTCCCTGCCCAGCAGAGCCCTCCCCGCTGCGACTCGTGTGCTACCGTTGCAGTCCCGCCCCGGTGCCCTGGCGGTTCCAGTGCCACTGCGCTGCTTTTCGTCCCCTGTCCGTCCATCCCGGGCCGCTCCCGGAGGGGTGGCCTCTCGACCGCCGCTGTTTCCAGCGCGCCACCCCGCGCTGCCGGGTATCGCGGCTCCTTGGGCCTGCGACCTTTTGCGGCTCCGCCGCCTTCAGCTCGCGATCCGCCGTCGCTCCTTGGTGCGTTCCTTTGTCGGTTCAGTCTCGGTTGCTTGCTCTCCCCGCCTTCCATTCCGGGTTGGCAAATGCCACCTTCCAATTTCACCGTAGTTTCGTCCGCTCGTTGCCGTTCCCCGCCGTCCAGGCCTGGATGGTTATGGCTGCCGCCGGCTGCGAGACCCTAAGTGGTGTGAGAGCTCGGCTGGGCGTGGACGCGCGTATTCGGCCGCCTGTTTTCGACTTTTTACGCCCCGTCGCCGCGCGCGCGGCCGCGACGTCAACATGTATATGTATTCATGTATGTATGTATGTATGTATGTCTGTATGTGTGTGTGTCATTGTGTCAGTATATGCCCCGTCGCCAACCGCCCAGCGCGATCACGGTGGAACCGCCTGGGCATCAGCAGTTGATGTTTCATATCGTTGTTTGAGACACATGTTCATATTGCGAGTGCGAGTTGTTTGTGCAATGTCAGGAGCGCGGGTTGAGCAGGTTTGGGAGTCTCCACAGCAGGGACATCTTGGTATTTCTGGTGTTTTAATTTGCCCAAGTTATATGACTATTCCTCATAGTTTGTATGTACGTGTGTATGTATGTATTTATCCATGCAAGTTATGTTTGTGCATGTATGTATGTATATACGTATATATATACATATATATTTGTATATATATACATATATATGTGTGTATATCAATCCATATGTATGTGTTTGCGTGTGTGCGTGGGTGTGAGTTATTTGCGCCCTCGAACTTCTCCCATCGCGCGCAGCTTGTGGCAACCGCCGGTGCGCGAATCACGCCGTGGTGGGGGGCTTCGGCGGACAGGCGCACGTTGGCTCGGATGCACGCTTTGAAGACCGTCGCGTGACGCAGTTTCTGGGATGCAGTGGAGACGGTGAGATAATGACTGCGTGGGGTTCGGGAGGAGTTCGGGTTTCCGGAGGGAAAGTGACGGCGTGGAGCCTTCACGTGGCCGATGCTCACCGGGGCCAGAAAGCCAGTGCTCTTCCTTGTTTGGCGGTCTTTACGGTAGCACGATGATTGTCCGGTGCATCGAAGCGGTATCCCTTCGGCGCTTGGAGCTGTCCGTGCTTGCGCGCGGACTCTCTCTCTCTCTCTGTCTCTTTCTCTCTTGTTTTTTGATTTTCCTGTCTGTCTGTCTGTCTGTCTCTCTCTCTCTCTCCATGTATCTGTGTGCGTGTGTGTATGTATGTATGTATATATATGTATATATATATACACAAAGATGTGTGTGTGTATATAGATATATAGATATGAGCATATCCGTTTCTTTGCGATTGCCGCCGCTTTCACCGTGTCCGCGGGGATGTTGCGCAAGTCGCCTCCGAGTAAACGTGTGGATGCTGAAAGTTGGGGGGAGGAAGGGAAAAAGGGAATTATGATGATGGTGATTATGGTCGTGGTGGTGCTGCTGAAGATGATGATGCGGAGGAGGAAGAGGAGGAGGAAGAGAAGGAGGAAGGACGATGAGGCAGGATGGCGGGGCCATGAAGGAGGGGATTGAGGGAACGATAATCAGGATGAGTATGAGGATGAGGATGAGGATGAGGATGATGCTGCTGCTGCTGATGATGGTGATGATGATGAAGTTGTTGTGGTTGTTGTGGTTGTTGTGGTTGTTCTGGTTGTTGTGGTTGTTGTTGTTGTTGTTGTTGTTGTTGTTGTTGTTGAATATTATTACTTCTAAAGAATAATTATTGTTGGGCCCCCTGGTGCACGCCCCCCTCGCCGCGCCTAGGCCGCAGCCACATTTTCATCATTTTCGTGAGGAAGTCTCAGGCAAAACGGGGGAGTCCGGATCCGGTTGTTTTGTTGACGCCCGCTTTCCCTGTCAAAAAACAATATAAAATGACATGTCTTGTTCTAACATAACCAAACTTCAAGAATCCTTTGCAAAAAATGACACGAAGTGCACACTCGCGCGCGCAAGACGAAATCCTTCCAAAACCTTAGTTTTCGTAGCGATTTTAACATAAAAACATCAAAAAACCAATGGTTTTTCAAAAAAAAATGTCAAAATTTCATCCCGCGCGCTCTTGCGGATTCGTAGGAAACCCAACACTTTTTAAACATTTCTGTCAAACGGGCTTTTGCGAGCAACTTTTTCGAACTTCTGCAACAACGGTTGCGCACCTGCCAGGGCCATCATCCCTGTCAAATAATACCATGCGGGACACATTCGTTTTTTCTTCGCGCGCGCACGCCGTCGTCGTCGGCCGCGGGGCCCTGAATAGTAGCCACGGTCGTCCGCATGCCACGAAGTGAAGTGTCCGAACGTCATAGGGCGGGAAGCTGGGTGTGGGTGGTGGCGAAGAGTCGTTTGGAAATTTGGTAGAGCTTGAACCGGCCCCCCCACAAAGTGGGGGTATTGCCCGCCTCCTATGAAAACCCTGGCACTGGTGAGAACGGTGTGTCCCCACGTGCTAGTAATTGTTGTTGTTGTTGTTGTTGTTGTTGTTGTTGTTGTTGTTGTTGTTGTTGTTATTGTCGTGTTGACGATGGCGGTGATGGTGGTGATGATTCTGATCATGGCGACGACGACGAATAATAATAGCAATCTGACGATCAGGATGATGATGATGCTGCTGCTGATGATGATGATGATGGTGGTGATGATGATGGTGGTGATGATGATTAGGAGGAGGTGAAGTGAATATGACCATATGGCAACCTCATGCGCAGCCCGTTGCTTTCGGAATCAGGAAGCCAAGTATAGCGAGGTTGACAGTGTTGAAGATGTTGAACGAGGGCAAGTCAGCAGAACAACCACAGCAACTATAGCGCACCATGACGACGACCAGGATGTAAAAAGACGGGAACATGGATCCCACGTGAACGTGAACGTGCCCTCGCAGAAGAAACCACGACTGAAACACACATTTTCGAAGGGCCGCGCGGATTTTCTGGATCGGCGCTGGACTCCCCTTCCTGGCGCGCGGATTACGCCAGGGGCGGCGCATGAGGCGCCGCCAGGGTCCGGCCGATCCAAGAATTCCGTCTGGACCTCTGACAGTTAATGAGTATGTGGCTTTTTCTTCCTTTGTGCCTGTGGCCGAGCGGGACATGCAGAGCGAGAGCGATCATAAAAGCATACACCAGGCATCATACCGACGCCAGCTCTGACTGAACACAGTTCCCAACGTCCACGAGCAACGGTATGAACTACAAATTCCCAAAAGCATCGAGACTGATGGGCGTTTCTGGGCATTGCAAAGAGCACGCGCAAATGCTTAGCATGGTGAGCACCAGCTTCTGCGACCTGTCGAGCCGTTCCCGAGCCGAGCATCACGACATGGAAACCACAGACAGACACAGACAGACCGACAGACACAGATTGACGGATACTCAGGCGGACAGACAGAGAAAGACAGACAGACAGACAGACAGACAGACAGAGAGACAGACAGAAAGAGACAGACAGACAGACAGACAGACAGACAGACAGAAAGGCAGACTTGATACACAGACACTCAGATAGACGCACAGACAGGTAAACAGACGGACGGCAGCCGCGTACGTGACCGGTGCGTTGGCAATGCGGTGAATTGGCAAAACCACGGGCCAACGCTCTGGTTGGCACACCATTGGGAAACAGCGTGTTTGCCGTGGCCGTTAACGGCTGCGGTAGAACCCTTCGTTGGATTCGGCCAAGAGCTAGTTAGGCGCGGTCGCGAACGAGGCGCCTTGCATGGCGCTCGCCCTCGCGACTTCCCCTGAAGTCTAGGGCATGTGCAGCGTCGCCGTCGTCGCGACGTCCATCCTCCCTCCTCGTCCGCCCTCTAGACTTTTTGATTCTGCTCCCCATCCGTTCTCCTCGCATACCTGTCCCCGTCCCTCCACACCTCCGTCCTCCTCCTTCCCCTCCCCCCAGGTGATGGCGACGGCGGCGACGACGACGGCGGCGACTGTGAAGGCGAAGGCGACGGCGACGGCGACGGGGAAAGCGGCGAAGGCGGCGAAGGCGACGAATGCGACGACGGCATCAGTGGGCGCTGCCTCAGCTCCCCGCGGCCCGAGGACCCTCCTGCTCCTCCTTTTCCTTCTCATCCCCCTCCTGCTCACTGGGGGCTTCACAGGCTTCACGTTGCTACCCAACTTGATGTTTTCTGTGGGAGCCCGCTTTGCACGCGGAATCCCGACAACCAGTTCGCAGACAAGCGAGGCCAAGAACGCGATGTGTCGATGACATACTCAGGCACGCGGAGCTGCTTGTGGGCACTGCTGGCGGGACAGATGAGTGGATCGGCGTGGCCAGAACACCAAAGTGGAATGACATGGAGACTAGATTTGTACATCATGAATGAGGTTGTTCGCCGTGATGCCTTCGCCTGTCGCTTCAGATTGTTTGCTTTCTCGGGGTGCTCCGTCCCCGCCCCGCTTGGTCCCCTCGCGTGGACACTGCTGCGGGCACCGTCACCGTCACGGTTGCGGAGGACGTGCTGCTCATGGCGAGGTCCTGTGCACATTTGAAGCCGGTGCTGGCTGACCTCATCACTTCCGCTACTGCAAGGGGCGTTCCTTGCACCCATCGAAGACGAAGGTGCTGAACACTCGCTCTGGGGCCCTCCTGAGCGAGGGGGCCGTGCCAGAGGCCCACGCGAGACAACCCGGGAGCGCCTAGTAACGCTCAAGAGCGTCCGGGACACCGCAGGATGCTGGGAAGCTTTTGGATCTGACTACGCGTGAAGGAAGACAGACGTGTGAGGGCCGCGGGTCGGCCCTGTTGGCCGGACACGGCGCGCATCGCCTCGCCCCCCTCTCCTGCTCCCCTCTTCCTTCCTCGCGTTCTCTTCGCCCTCCCCTCCCTCCTCGTCCCCTTCCTCCCCCCACTCCCTCCCCTTCCTCCTCCTCCCTCCTCCGTCTCTTTCCCCCTCCTCCCCCCCTTCTCCCCCTCCGCCTCCTCGTTCCCCTGCCACTCCCTTCCCTACCCTCCCTTGCCCCCCCCGCGGCTCGAGGCGGACGTTTCCTGTCCCATCTGTCCCCCCTCGTTCACGAATCGCCGCCGCGCCAGCGGCCAGGCGATCCAGAATCCGACGGACCCAGGAGGGGGAAAGGGACGATGATGATGATGATGATGATGATGGTGGTGGTGGTGGTGGTGGTGGTGATGATGATGATGATGACGACGATGATGACGATGATGATGATGATGATGATGATGACGACGATGATGATGATTATGATGATGCTGCTGATGCTGATGATGATGATTCTGATGATGACGATGATGACGATGGTGGTGGTGGTGATGATGATGATATAGATGATGATGATGATGGTGGTGGTGGTGATGATGGTGATGATGATGATGATGCTGGTGCTGATGGTGGTGGTGATGATGACGACGCTGTTGATGATGATGTCGATGATGATGATGCTGATGATGATGCCGATTATGACGATGATGACAATGATGCTGCTGATAATGATGATGATGGTGCTGATGATGATGCTGCTGATGATGATGATGATGATGATGATTATTATTGTGGTGGTGGTGGTGGTGGTGGTAATGGTGATGTTGCTGCTGCTGATGATGATGCTGCCGCTGCTGCTGATGATGCTGATGAGAAAGAATCTTGTGGTGGCGGTGGTGATGATGCTGCTGATGAAGATGCTGATGATGAAGATGTTGTTGTTGATGATGATTATGATGATGACGATGATGACGATGATGATGATGCTGATGATGATGACGATGATGATGATGATGATGATGATGATGCTGCTGCTGCTGCTTCTGCTGCTGCTGCTGCTGCTGATGCTGATGATGATGATGATGATGATGATGATGATGATGATGATGATTGATGATTGATGATTGGTGATTATGATGATGATGACGATGGTGGTGATGATGATGATGATGATGCTGATGATGATGATGATGATGATGATGATGATGATGATGATGATGATGGTGGTGGTGGTGGTGGTGGTGATGATGGTGATGATGCTGATGATGGTGATGATGGTGATCATGACGATGGCGATGGTGAAGGCGATGGCGATGACGATGACGACGATGATGCTGATGCTGATGATGACGATGATGATTTTGATGATGATGCTGATGCTGATGATCGCGGAGGTTGGGCGGAGGCCGCCACAGGGCCCACGCGATGGAACTCTGAGGAGAGTTGCGGACTCCACCCGTGGATCAGAGAGATGTGCGGTCGGCTGTAGCCCAGAACCTGCAGCAGACAGTTGGCGGGGTGTCCCTCGCTGGAGGCCGCCGGGAGGGTGGTGATCGCGGCGGAGGCTCGGCGCAGCAGTGTGGAGACCCTGCGCGGAGCTGGGGCCGACGCGAGTGACGACGACCTAGCAGAGCTGGTGGCCCGATTAAGATCGAGCATCAACGCAGGCAGCGCACCCAGGACGAGGGCGTGGGAGGGCGAGAGGCTGGTCGCTGCCCTGGAACCCGTGGCCACGAAACTGGCACTGGGCAACCCCGCGCTGGCCTCGACGGACATGCACCAAGCTTTGTGGTCCTTCGTCGAGGCGGGGGTCAAGGGCACGCAGGCGGAGGCCAGAGTACGGCGCGTGGCCACTGACGAGAGCGGCTGGCCGAAGCTGGCGGATAAGATCTGGGCCCGCGCCATCGGCGAGGAGGAGGATGAGGATCGCTTCGGCTGGATGCTTCACTGCAGGCTGGGGCTGCTGGCCGTTGGTGCGGTGACCGTGGCCCTGGCAGACGCTGGACGCTCCCGCGGGGGGGGGGCTTTCCTTCCTGATCGGGTGCGGCGTGCTGACTCGGACGCTGCCGCGACGGTGCATTACGTGGTGGTCCAGGTGGCGCCGACGACCGGCGTTCTCGAGTGCCTGCGACAGTGGAGGAGACGGACTGGAGACGTACTTCACCGAGGACGGCGAGGCCGCCGAGGACCAGGGGGCTGCGGCAGCTGCCCCGTCTCCTGCACCAGGGCCTGGCCTGCCGGGACAGGGGCCCGCTGTGCCAGCGCTGCTGGCCCCTCCGTGGAGCCCTGCCCTGGAGGCCGCAGCCCCCTGGTCAGCGGCCGAGAAGCCAGGAGCCAAGGACCTCGCAGCTCTGCGGGCTCTCGGCTCGGGACAAGCTGTGCAGGGCCCGTTCAGCCAGAGGGCCGCGGCGCAGATGCCTCCGCCCGACGCTGGCGGGGGGATGCCCCGTGGGGTCGGCGGCGGCGGTGCCGCAGCCTGCGGCCACCTCGCGCCGTTCGCTCCAGGGGGCGCGGTGGATCTGGGGATGCAGGCCAACGTGGTGAGGGCCACGCTGGCCGAGCCGCAGGCGAGGTCGGCCACCGACGCGTGCTGGGCGTGGCACTTCTGGGGGAGGACCTACGCGGCGGACGTCTCTCAGGGCCTGCGCCCGGACCTGCGTCGCCTGCTGCAGTGACATGGCTACGTGGGCGCGGGCACCAAGAGCCCGCCAGGCCCATCGCAGCCGCGGGAGCTGGAAAGTCAGTTGGCCAGCCCGACACCCGTCTGCGGCAATGGTCTGGCTGGAGGTCAGCCGTGGGCGTGGGCGCTGCCCGCCGCCGCCCGGCAGGAGGAGTCGACGTGGAACCTGAGCTTGCCGCCCGACTTGAAGCGCGCGGCGCTAGAGATCTGCCGAGCCGTGCGTGGACCGCGGGCGGCCGTTGCCCGCGACTGGCTCTCGCGTGAGGTGCGCGGGCAGAGGAGCGCCGCGGTGTGAACTGATCCGTGGACAGCGGCGACGAATGTGGACTACTTTCCGGGTGCCGGCCGCTCGCGGGCCGAGGTGCTCACCCGCCTGGCGTCAGACGGCGCCCTGGAGCTGCATCTGAGGGGGCTGGCCAGCTACGTTTACGAGATGCGGACCGTTGACATGGTGGGGGCGGCGGCCATGCTGGCCGCGCGGCCGTCGGGCTCATCGGCGGACCTGGCGCCGACGTGGCTCGTGGCGGAGGCCGCGGCGCGCTGCGTGGCCGGGCGCCGGCGGGGCGAGCGGGCGGCCGCATCAGGCAAGCGCGAAGGGCGTGGAGGCGGTCGAGGAGGGGGAGGCTTCGGCGGGGGCTGCGGCGGCAGTGTCGACCAGGCAGCTGGCGGCAGAGGCAGAGACAGCGACGGCGGGGGGCGGGGCCGAGGCCAGGGGGGGGCAATCCCCCAGGCCGCGGCAGGTCCCAGGCTTGACGGGAGCTGGCGCGCCGAGGGGCTCGCGGCCCACCCTCGGCCCGGCGTGGCTCCGCGCCGGGGCGGAGGCGGGCAGTGGCGCCGGCGACTGGGCGGCCTGGCTTGCGCGCGCGGGCCCTGCAGTGGATGGGGGCCAGTGCCGGGGCCTTCCTGCCCGTGCCCCTGCCAGGTCGGCCTCTTCGACGTCGCCTGTCGTCGGGCAGGATTCGCGCGAGGGTGGCGCGTCGCTTGCGAGTGTGGCGGCGGGCCCGCGGGCTCATCGAGCTCATGAACGGGATGGGCCTTCTTCGGCTCGACGCCGAAGCCGCAGGAGGCCCGCGCGTCCTCAGGCGCCTCGAAGGTCCACGTGTCCTTCGGGAGGTCGTCGCGCAGCAGGTACCTCGCGCAGGCGTCGGTCGACCCCCCCGCGAAATCGAAGCGCTCCTCCAGCTCCTCAAAGATCGTGGCTGACTTCCCGTTGTAGTCCAGCGCGTTCTCCCCCTCGCCGCAGAAGGCCTTCTCGCCCTCCGGCAGCGCCCCCAGCGGGTCAACCGCGCGGTCGTCCCGAGGCTGCACGATGGCCAGCGCGTCCAGAGCAACGTGCCTGGCGATTCCCTTTCACTCTCCTGCGCGATCGCCCTGCGCTCCTCGGCTCGAGTCGAGTGCCGTCGGTTGATCGCCTGTCGGAGCATGCCCCTCGTAGTCGCGCTCGTACTTCGCCCCGTCCTGCAACGCGTGTTGCTGCGCGAGCTTCCAGGCCGACATCTTCTGCGCGTCGTCCGTCTGTCGTCGGCCCGATGGTCTTGCCTTCAAGGGGCCGCAGCTCCGGGCGGCCGGGGGCGTGGCCGCGGGCGCGGTCGCGCCGGTGATGGCCCCGCTGGCAGCCGTGGCTCAGCAGCCGCCACGGGCGGCCAGAGCGAGGGGGCGGGCGGGGGCGGCTGGGCGCCGCCGCGGTCCGCTGGAGCTGGAAGGCCGCCAGCCTTGGTGTGACGTGGGCGGCCGCCGCCGCCGCCGTCGTCGCTCTACTTGGCGGCGCCGATCGGACGCCCTGGCGCCGTCTTGGGAGTGGCGGCGAGATGTCGGTCTCCGCGGGGCACGTCGTAGATGGAGGGCTGGCGGCGGTGGTGACCGCGGCCCAAGGCGTCTCGGACATCGCGCTGCAGCCCTCGAAGAAGTCCGTGGGCCTGCTCGACGAGGCCTGGCGGACCTGGCCACCCTCGCAGTGCGTCGGCGCCATGCGGGGCGCATGGCGGACGACCCCGACGTGCTGCCCAAATGGATTCGGACGGACTTCTTCGGCGTGGCTACGCCGCCCCCCGGGGCGGGCGCAGCCGGCCGATTATGCTGATGACGATGATGATGTT
>CAUYUJ010018466.1:137500-187500 GCA_963575745.1 Prorocentrum cordatum
TGGTGATTATGGTAATGATGATGATTATAAGGATGATGCTGATGCTGATGCTGATGCTGATGCTGCTTATGATGATGATGATCAGGATGAGGATTGTGAGGATGAGGATGGTGTTGATGATGACGACAATGATGCCGATGCTGATGCTGGTGATGATGGTGGTGGTGGTGGTGGTGATGACGATGATGATCAGCATGATGATGATGATGATTTGATAATGATGCTGCTGCTGATGATGATGAGGATTGTGATGATGATGAGGATGATGATGATGATCATGATAGCGACGACGATTATACTGCTGATAATGACGACGATGATTGGATGATGATGATGAGGAGGAGGAGGTGCAGGATGATGACGACGACGACCACGACGGCGATGATGATGATGCTGCTGCTGCTGATGATGATCATGTTAATAGTGGCGATGATGATGAGGATGCTGATTAGGAGGATGAGGATGATGATGAGGATTGTGATGATGAAGATGTGGATGGTGATGGTGATGATGATGAGCAGGAGGAGGAAGAGGAGGTGGCGGATGATGACGACGATGACGACGATGCTGCTGCTGATGATGATGATGATGACGAGAATGCTGATGCTGATGCTGATGCTGATGATGATGCTGATTCTAATGATGATGATGCTGATGATGCTGCTGATGATAATGATGATGATGATGCTGATGAGCATGATGAAGAGGATGATGATGCTGCTGCTGTTGCTGATGATGATAATGATAATGCTGATCACGAGGACGATGACGATGATGATGATGATGATGCTGATGCTGATGTGATGCTGATGATGTTGATGCTGCTGCTGCTGCTGATGATGATGATGCTGATTATATTTATGATGCTGATGAGGATGAGGATGTTGAGTATGAGGATGAGGATGGTCATGTTGTTGCTGTTGTTGTTGGTGTTGACGATGGTGATGGTGGTGATTATGATATGATATGGTTATGATGCTGCTGATGATGACGAATAAGGTGCTGAGTATGATTATGATGATGCTGATCCGATGATGATGCTGCTGCTGATGATGATGATGATGATGATGATGTTGATGTTGATGATGATGATGATGATGATGATGATGATGATGATGATGATGATGATGATGATGATATGATGATGATGATGATGATGATGATGATGATGATGATGATGATGATGATGATGATGATGATGATGATGATGATGATGATGATGATGATGATGATGATGATGCTGATGCTGATGCTGATGCTGATTCTGATGATGCTGCTGCTGCTGCTACTGATGATGATGATGGTGGTGGTGGTGGTGGTGAGATGATGATGATGGTGGTGGTGGTGGTGGTGGTGGTGGTGGTGGTGATGGTGGTTGTGATGGGTTAATGAGTTTTATAATGAGTACTGATATGGAAGTTTACAGCTGGGGGGTGTCGTGAGTTTTCCCGAGTGGAGCCTAGGAGCCTCTAGGAACGAATGGGTGTCTACTGTTGTTTTGTGGGGCCCTCGGCGCCTGTGCTCCCCCGGCCCCCGAACTGGGTGGGCTCTGTGGCCTGGTTTTTGGTGCCCCGAAGGCCTGGTCCGGGGGCTCCCGCGCGCACAGCGCGGGCCTCGTGTGTGCCTCACGTTTGCTCCGCAACCGTTTGTGCTGCGACACCTTTCAAGTTTCTCGCGGGAGCTGGGCGGAGGCCCACCCGCCAACAGGACCCACGCCATGGAGCCCTGAGGGGAGCTGCGGACTCCACCCGTGGATCAGAGAGGTGCGGTCATCTGTAGCCTAGGAGCTGCAGACGACAGTTGACGGTGCGGGCCTCGCCTGGGACCGCTGAGATGGTGGTGATCGCGGCGGAAGCTCGGCGTTGCGGACTGGAGGCCCTGCGAGGAGCAGGGGCTGACGTGACGGACGAGGACGTGGCCAAGCTGGTAGCCCGACTGCGTGCGAGCATCAACGCAGGGAACGCCCTCAGGTGGAAGGGAGCCGACTGCGAGAAATTGGTCACCGCCCTGAAGCCCGTGGCCACGAGACTGGCAATGGGGAGCCCCGCGCTGCAGGCGACGGACATGCACCAGGTGCTGTGGTCCCTCGTGGAGGCGGGGGTCAAGGGCATTCAGGCGCGTGGCGGGCGACGAGAGCCGCTGGCCGAAGTTGGCACACAAGCTCTGGGCCCGCGCCATCGGCGAGGACGAGGATGAGGACGCTTTCGACTGGATGCTGCACTACGGACTGGGGCTGCTTGCAGCCGGCGCGGCGACCGTGGCCCTGGCGGATGCTGGACGGACCCGCGTGTGGGGAGGCCTGACCTTCATAGCGGGTTGCGTTGTGTTGGCACGGACACTGTCCCGACGCTTTGCTGTGCGGTGGTCCAAGTGGCGACGGCGACGAGCCTATGCAGGAGCCTGTGACAGTGGCGGCGATGGCCTGGGGTCGTACTTCACCAAGGACGGCGCGGACAGCGAGGACTCAGGGGCTACCGCCGCCGCCACGGCCCCCGCTTGCTGGCCGAGCCAGATGGGACAGGGGGCCTCCCCCCCTGCGGCGCTGCCCGCCCATCCGTGGAGCCCAGCTCCGGAGACCGCGGGTCCGTGGACGGCAGCCGAAAAGCCTTTAGTGCAGGACCTCGCGGCGCTGCGGGCGTTCAGGTCGGGCCAGACGGTGCAGGGCCACTTCGACCAGACGGCCGCTGCGCAGATGGCCCCGCCAGAGGTGGGCGGGGTGACTGCCCCTGGCCACGTTGGGGGTGGTGGCGGGGCCAGTGGCCAACGCGCGCCCTTCGCGCCGGTGGGCGCCGTGAAGCTGGGGATAGAGGCCAACATGGTGCGAGACACGCTGTCGGGGCTGCACTCGAGGTCGACCGCCGACGTGTGCTGGGCCTGGCACTTCTGGGAGAGGATCCACTCGGTGGACTGCTCTCAGGGCCTGCACACTCACCTACGGCGCCTGCTACAGCAGGGCCCCCAAGGTGGGCCGAAACCGGCCCCGAGACCTCCCAAGGAGGCCCTTCAGGCGTGCGCCGACGAGGCTCCCCTGACGGCCCCAGAATGTTTGGAGGTGGCAATAGAAAGATACGAGTGATTTGCTGAATCACAACGCGCGAAAAGCGCGCCGATGAGTTGAGTATAGTTGTATGAACATGTATACATGTATACTCTTGTATATCTATATATTTATACACATCTATATCGTGATACGCAGCCGGAGGACACGAAAATAAATATGTACACCGATAGATTGACAACTATTTCGGTTTATCGGCACATCGGTTGGTCGACCGATCAAACAAACTTTTACATCGATTTATCAGTCGATCGTCCCGTGAGTTGGTAAACCGTTAATCCCGTTCCCACCCCCGCGTGTCTGGTTCTCATTTCATGATGAGAGTATCCGTCTATCGGTCTATCGGTTTGTTTTGTCGTCCTCTGGCGGAAATTTGGCCAGGATCCGTTAATCGGTTTAATTTTTGTTCGATGTGTTCACCTTTGGTTGTCCTCCTGCCGCGCACGTTGTGACTTATGCGACCGCTGTCGTGCCGCCGCTGCCGCAAAGCGGTGAGAATAGCCTGGCCCTGTCTTCTTGCGCCCACGCGCTCCGGTGTATGGCATGAGTGAGTGAGTGAGTGACCTCGGTCTCAACATCCGTTTATTGTCATATCGGTTTTCAGTATTTACGGGGCAGTACCGCACCCCAACACCTCAACCCTCAGCCTCGCCCTGACCACCCGCACCGTTACGTTCCAATCTTGACACCCCAGCTGCACGACCCTAGCCCCAACAATCTCGCCCTGACACCTCCGCCTCTACACGAATGCCAGTGAACAATCATATCTGCACCAACTCCGTAGCCCCAACCTTCCTAATCTGAACCTTCATACCCGGGGGAGAGGGGAAAGGAGAGGGAGGGGGAAGGGGCAAAAGGTGAAGGCAAAAGGACAGAGGTACACGTGGGAGGGGCAAAAGGAGAGGGAGAGGGGGGAAAGATGGAGAGAAGGATGAGGAGACGGAGTGGGGGGGAAGACAGGAAACGGTGATGCTGACGATGGCGATGATGATGATGATGATGATGATGATGATGATGATGATGATGATGATGATGATGATGATGATGATGATGATGATGATGATGATGATGATGATGATGATGATGATGATGTTGTTGCTGATGGTGATGATGATGGTGGTAATGATGATGGTTGTGGTGGTGCTGATGATGATTCTGATTATGAGTGTGATGACGATGCTGCTGCTGATGCTGCTGCTGATGATGATGATGGTGACGAGGCGGATGTACTCGCCTTCTCTCCGTGCTCCTCCTCCCCTTCCCCTCGTCGTCGTCGTCGTCGTCGTCGTCGTCGTCGTTGTCGTCGTCGTCGTCGTCGTCGTCGCAACGTTGCCACCTGTGCCCTCGCCTCCTGGAAGCTGAACTTCTTTGAAATTCCTTCTTTAGGATTTCGTACGAACTGGAAGCGTTATGCTAATTCTGGTTAGGATTCCCTGATCTGTCTCAGAACCCATGGGAAACCCAGAGGATTCTATAGCATAACCGCCGACTGGTTCCCCGGGCCGTGGGGCCTCCACTTCTTCAAAATTATTGACCTTTCGCGAATCCCCACCAGCTACCTGGACTTGGCGCCCCGCTGGCGACTCGTTCATCGTTCACCTCGCCTTTGCGATCACCAGGCGTGTGAGGTGTGTGGGCATCAGCTCGCAGACGTTCTCGCATTCACTGTGTGGTTCACGCCGCAGGGCGTACGTCGAATTTCCCGGCATTTTGTCAGGACTGCACGTTGCCCGTGCTTCCCTGGGTGCCTTCAGCCAGTCAGCCCTCACCGTGCGGCTCAGCTGCTGCCTCGTGAGCTGGCCCGGCCGGCCGTTTGCGCCTAGCAGCCAATTAGGACTGTTTCCGCGCCCCGGACAGCTGCTGTCTCCGCCTGCGCTTTCGCTTGCGGACGCGACCAAAAAAAGAGAGTCCCCACCAGCCCATCCAGAAACGATGCCTAGAGGAATTGCCTTGACCAGGGAAGTGGGCAGCACACAGAAGAAGCCATTATGAGACATCTTGGGGATATCTTGAGCCATCTTGGAGGTCATTTTGGGCTCTCCCAGGCGCTCTTGGAGTCATCTTAATCAGTGCCCCCCCCAAGAGGCCAACATGTGGCTAAAACCTTCGTAAAATCAATGATTTGGCATTCTCGCCGAGGCCTCTTTGAGCATCTTGGGTGCCTCTGGGGGGTCTCTTGGGGCCTCTTGGGGGTCTCTTGGGGGCCTCCTGGGGGCCTCTTGGGGGCCTCTTGGGGCCATCTTCGGGCCATCTTTGGACCTCTTGGGGCCTCCTGGGCGCTTCTTGGGGCCATCTTGGAGGAAATCGATCAAAGAAGAGGGGAGCTTCAATCAGGGTTGCCCTCCCAGGAGGCCAAAATGGAGTCAAAACCAAAGTCAAATCAATGATTTTGGCTTCCTCGCCGAGGCCGTTTTGGACGCGCTGACACCTCCCCGCCCCCCCCGTCCAGGTCCATGGGGAGGGGGTAGGGGGAGGGGTAAACCCCTCCCCGAAGGGGAAGAGGGAGGGGTGGAAGAGGAAACGCCCTAAACCACTGGGCTGGTGGGATTTGTGGGGTGCTATCGATATCGCTCGGCGGTTCCCCCCTCGGAGATCAATTGATTGTTTTGAGTGCTCCTGGTTTTGTCGGGGGCATTCTTAGTTGCTTCTCGCGGGTATTCGCTTCTCCGGTCATCCGGGATGGCCAGGACAGCCCGAGAGTCTTCCAATAGCGCGGCTAGGACCGCACTGGGAACGACAGGCCATGAGGCTCTCAAGACGGCCTGGGGGGAGTCGCAAGACGCTGGGTCCAGCGACAAACGTCGGGAGGCATTGATCGCGCCGTTCTGCCGTGGCAAGTTCTGCGCCTTTTCCAGCTCAGCCCGCGTGCAGCCTTGACTCAGGCGAGCCATCCCACTTAGCGGCGACTGTCCCTCACGTGAGCGCGCGCGCACTGACCACCAATTGTCCCTGATCAGACGAGCGAAGACGATGGTCGAGCAGCATGACCCAACTGTGACTAGAACCTTTGCGCGCAAAGCGCGCGCGTGGTTTGATCACGCCTCAGCTCTGTCCTACAAACATATGCATCTACATCCATACAAAAGCCCGTTCATGCATCAATCCATTCGTACATGGTTCCGTACATTCCACCGTACATAATCGATCAATGCTTCTTTCGAGGCAGCCCGAAAACCAGACGTGACCCAACGGTGCAGCCATCGAGCCAGCCCCACATGTCTATTGACACCGTCTTCGGAGTCATTTGGAACCTCAGTGCGCGCGTAGCGCGCGCGTGATGCTGGTATGTTCGTTTGTGTGTATCTCGGCGTGTATGCATACACATTGCGTCTCGTATGTTGCCCCGTCTGTATATCTACCAAGAGCTATTTCCTCCCCCATCGGAGCCCAGGTTATCTTTTTTTCATTCCGTGTAATTGTTGCACTGTTTACAGGGCTACGACGGTACAGACATATGAGTACATACATGTACGTGCATGTATGTGTTTCTACACACTCAGCATGACCTCTCGTTTCATTTTGAGTATCAGCTGATATCACATCAGCCATGCTGCCATCGCCTCCTGGCACATTCCTGTCACACAGTTCCATGCGGTGCACACGCGTTGATCTAACACGTGCGTTTTGTCAGAAGCTTTCTCACATGCTATTATGTTGCCCTTATGCGCGCGCTCCGCTCGCGCGAATGCTCACGTCAACACACACACACCCTTTTTGTTTAAACGGGTCCGCATATTTCCCTCATGCGAAAAACACATGTTTGCATGTCTTTTCACCAGCCAACTGCTACACTTATGCGCGCTCCCTTTGAACGCCCAGGAAACCATTGATTGGATCTTTGGCCATGCTGTCGACTGGCCACGCGCGCGCACATGTGGAACACATTCCACCATCGTCGCGCTGCCCTCCTACTCCGTCAAACAGTTCCACACGGGTCACGCGCGCGCGTCGCCTAGTGCAGGCGTCGAAGCCCTGCACTTACATGTTATGTTTCGTGTCTTCTATTCTGTGAAACATCGTTTCAGCACAAAGGTGTGCAGCACCATATGGGACACAGTGGCTGTTCAGTATGAGTGCTGACAGGATTTCGGACGTTCTGCCCCCGCGCACTTCATTATCATCCTCAGCATCACAATCGTTATCATCATCGCCAGTGTCATCATCGCCACCGCCATCATCATCTCCGTCATCTTCATCGCCATTGTCATAATCGCCGTCGTTACCGCCGCCGTCGTCACCCATACCATCATTGTCATCGTTGTCGTTACCTGTTTCGTCAGCGCCACCATCAGCATCACCCTAGGCACGGACCTGCACGACACGATTTTTCCCGTCCTTACTTAAGTTGTGTTGTGCCAACAAGATGCGGGTGAGTTGGTGGGAAGTTTGCTCGATTCTTGGAGTTGACGCCTGGCATTTGGGCTCACGGCTCCAAGTTTGTCAATCTTAATTGCGCCATGTGAATGTCCCGTCTTTAATGGTCAGGATACATCGAATTCCTCTCCCTCTTTCTTGGGCTGATGTTTACCCCTCTGGTAGCGCGAGACAGCACATGCTCGCGTCTATGGTCATGCGCACGTGGTAAGGCAAGGTGCGTGTGCGTACCATCGGGTGTACTATTGCTTGACAGTCTCGCATCTGTTAGATATGGGGTGCTATGAACACACATACTTACATTACGTATGCTGGGGTAACACATATACCGACATCGTATGGTTCTACGTCATGTGGTACACGGCAGGTTAACCGAACAGATGTTCGTTCAACATAAATTCATACAGCATGCTGTAATATCGAAGATGCCTACGGCGAATCACCGCCGCCCCCTGCCTTTTTGGAAGCGCCTATGTGGCCGAACGTTGAGGCCAGACCTGCCAAGCTATCGGACCACGTGTTCCCCGAATCGGTTTGGAAAGCCTTCGGGGAACACGTGGGCATCTTGAAGGTCATCTTGGCCGTCTTGGAGGCCTCTTGGGCAAGCTTTGGGCGATCTTTGGGGCTTTTTGGGCCGTCTCGGGCCAGCTTCGAGCCAACTTCGGCCATCTTGGTGGGTTCCTGGCACGTCTGAAGCCGTCGGAAGCCGTTTGGGGGGCCTCTATGGGCCGACTTGGGGCCCGCTTGGAATGCTCCAGGGCCGTCTTGGAGGCCATCTTGGGCGTCTGGGAGGCCATCTTGGGCGTGTTGGAGGCCTCTTGGGCCCTCTTGGGGCCCTCTAGGGGCCATCTTGGAGGCCACTTGGGCCATCATGGGGCTCTCTTGGGGGCCTCTTGGGCGATCTTGGGGGCTTCTTGGGCCGTCTTGAGCCGTCGGAGAGCCGAAAAGGCGCAAATGCCAAAATCCTTCAAAAACCAAGGAAAATCAATGATTTTGGCCTCTTCGGACTCTCCTGGAGGACCTCTTGGAGGCCTCTTGGGCCGTCTGGGAGGCCTCTGGGGGGCCTCTTGGGCCGTCTTGGGCCGTCTTGGACTCTCTTGGGCCGTTTTGGAGGCCGTCTTGGACCATCTCGGGCGGACTTGGAGGCCATCTTGGGCCATCTTCGCGATTTTTTGAGGATGTCCCGAGCGAAACGGCCGTTTTTGGGCATTGAGAGATGGGTTTTCCGAAAATTGCGGGTGGCCGGCGGGACGGGCCGAAGCCCACTGGGGAGTTCTTTTAGAAAAAGAACCAAAACCAAAACCTGAAATCATCAGCACGCCGTGCACCCCTGCAAGCAGGGGGCGGCGGATCGAAGACGCCTACGGCGAATCACCGCCGCCCCCTGCCTTTTTGGAAGCGCCTATGTGGCCGAACGTTGAGGCCAGACCTGCCAAGCTATCGGACCACGTGTTCCCCGAATCGGTTTGGAAAGCCTTCGGGGAACACGTGGGCATCTTGAAGGTCATCTTGGCCGTCTTGGAGGCCTCTTGGGCAAGCTTTGGGCGATCTTTGGGGCTTTTTGGGCCGTCTCGGGCCAGCTTCGAGCCAACTTCGGCCATCTTGGTGGGTTCCTGGCACGTCTGAAGCCGTCGGAAGCCGTTTGGGGGGCCTCTATGGGCCGACTTGGGGCCCGCTTGGAATGCTCCAGGGCCGTCTTGGAGGCCATCTTGGGCGTCTGGGAGGCCATCTTGGGCGTGTTGGAGGCCTCTTGGGCCCTCTTGGGGCCCTCTAGGGGCCATCTTGGAGGCCACTTGGGCCATCATGGGGCTCTCTTGGGGGCCTCTTGGGCGATCTTGGGGGCTTCTTGGGCCGTCTTGAGCCGTCGGAGAGCCGAAAAGGCGCAAATGCCAAAATCCTTCAAAAACCAAGGGAAAATCAATGATTTTGGCCTCTTCGGACTCTCCTGGAGGACCTCTTGGAGGCCTCTTGGGCCGTCTGGGAGGCCTCTGGGGGGCCTCTTGGGCCGTCTTGGGCCGTCTTGGACTCTCTTGGGCCGTTTTGGAGGCCGTCTTGGACCATCTCGGGCGGACTTGGAGGCCATCTTGGGCCATCTTCGCGATTTGTTGAGGATGTCCCGAGCGAAACGGCCGTTTTTGGGCATTGAGAGATGGGTTTTCCGAAAATTGCGGGTGGCCGGCGGGACGGGCCGAAGCCCACTGGGGAGTTCTTTTAGAAAAAGAACCAAAACCAAAACCTGAATCATCCAGCACGCCGTGCACCCCTGCAAGCAGGGGGCGGCGGATCGAAGACGCCTACGGCGAATCACCGCCGCCCCCTGCCTTTTTGGAAACGCCGATGTGGCCGAAAGTTGGACTAGAGCTTGGCCAAGCTATCGGACCATGAGTTCCCCGAGTCGGTTTGGAAAGCTTTCGGGGAACACATGGGAGAGAATGATTATGAACAGGAAGAGGAAGAGGAAGAAATAGAGTAGGAGGATGAGGGTTGTTAGGAGTCTCTTGGGGCACCCTTGGGGTCTGTTGGGAGCTTCTTGGGGGCCTCTTCGAGGCCTCTTGGAGGCATCTTGGGGGCCTCCTTGGGCCTCTTGGGGGCCTTTGGGGGCTTCCTGGGGGTCTCTTTGGCCGTCTTAGGGCGTTCCTGGTCCGTCTGACGCCGTCTGGAGCCGTCTTGGGGGCCTCTCTGGGCCGTCTTGGGGCCCTCTTGGGGCGCTTCAGGGCCGTCTTGGAGGCCATGTTGGGCGTCTTGGAGGCCTCTTGGGCCGTCTTGGGGCGCTCTTGGGGCCGTCTTGGGGGGCCCTTGGGCCGTCATAGGGCCTTCTTGGAGGCCTCTTGGGCGATCTTGGGGGCCTCTTGGGCCGTCGGAAGGCCGAAAAGATGAAAACGCAAAAAACCTTCAAACACCTAAGGAAAACCAATGATTTTGGCCTCTTCGGGCCCTCCTGAAGGACCTCTTGAAGGCCTCCTGGGCTGTCTTGGAGGCCTCTTTGGGGCCTCTTGGGCCGTCTTGGGCCATCTTGAGGCTATCTTAGGCCGTCTTGGGTACATCTTGGGCCGTCTTGGAGGCATCATAAGGCCATCTTAGCCGTCTTAGAGACCATCCTGGCCGTCTTAGAGGCATCTTGGAGGCCATCTTGGAACCGTCTGGGGCAGGAAATTGGGGAATTGAGCTCCTGGGCATCCTTTCCGGGTGGCCGGCGGGACGGGCCGAAGCCCACTGGGGAGTTCTTTTGGAAAAAGAACCAAAACCAAAACCTGACAGCTCATCCAGCACGCCGTGCGCCCCTGCAAGCAGGGGGCGGCGGATCTAATGTCCTTCGGCCCATCCCGCCACCGTGCCTGGATTGTGGGTCTGAGTCTTCTTGGATGTTCAATGGGGTCTCGTCGGGGCCCCTTGGGGGCCTCCTGAAGGCAGTTTTGAAGCCTCCAGGGGACTGTTTTGGGGCCTCTTGGGGTCTCTTTTGGGCCTCTTGGGGTCTCGTGGGGGCCTCCTGGGGGCCTCTTGGGGCCTCTTGGGCGCCTCTTGGGGCCTCTCGTGGGTGCCTCTTGGGGCGGAAGGCTAGGATTTTCGGTTCGTGTTCCCCCTCTTGGGCCCCTATTGGGGCCTGGGGTCCTCTTGAGCAGTCTTGGGCGCCTCTTGGGCTGTCTGTCGTCTTGGGGCCTTCTTGGGCCGTCTTCGGGTGGTCTTGGGGCTTCTTGGGCCGTCTTCGGTCAGTCTTGGGGGCCTCTTGGGACGTCTTGGAGCGTCGGAAGCTCGAAAAGTGGAGAACCCCCCCAAAACTTAACAACCGAATGTAAATGAATGATTCTGGCCTCTCGGAGCCCTGTTGGGAAGGCTCTTGGCTTGGGGCTCTCTTGGGGCGTTACGAAGGCTTCCTCGACCGTCTTGGGGCTATCATGGGCGTCTTGGGAAGCTTTGGGGCCGACGCGGAGGCCTCTTCAGACAGCAGAGTGGCATATGCAGGTTTTGCGAGAAAGAAGTGCAAGTGGATAGCGATCTCGGCACATCTGCCGCACGCAGGCCGCTCATACATAGAGTACGAATGCACATTCGAAGTTATACGGCAGGTGATCCCCAGCAACTGGAAGCAGAGGCAGTGCGTCATTGGAGTGGACGCTAATGCTGAAGTGAGTCAGCAGCATGACGAAGACGACCCCCTTTGCATCGGCAAATTCGGCCTGGGCGCGAGGACGGACAGAGGGAATCAAATTGTTGTCGCTTCGCGAATCCCCACCAGCCCATCCAGAAACGATGCCCAGAGGAATTGCCTCGATCAGAGAAGTGGGCAGCACACAGAGGAAGCCATTATGAGACATCTTGGGATATCTTGAGCCATCTTGGAGGTCATTTTGGGCTCTCCCAGACGCTCTTGGAGTCATCTTAATCCGTGCCCCCCCCCAAGAGGCCTCCATGTGGCTAAAACCTGTGTAGAATCAATGATTAGGCATTCTCGCCGAGGCCTCTTGGAGCATCTTGGGTGCATCTGGGGGGGCTCTTGGGGCCTCTTGGGGGTCTCTTGGGGGCCTCCGGGGGGCCTCTTGGGGGCCTCTTGGGGCCATTTTGGGGCCATCTTGGGACCTCTTGGGGCTTCCTGGGCGCTTCTTGGGGCCATCTTGGAGGAGATCGATCAAACAAGAGGGGGGGTTTAATTAGCGTCCCCCCTCGGAAGCCCCTAAAATCGCCTCTTGGACCCCTCTTGGAACGCTCTTGGAGTGCTCTTGGGCGCTCTTGGGGCCGTCTTGGGGCTCTTTTGGGGCTCTCTTGGGGCCCTCTTGGGCCATCTTGGAACCATCTCCAGGCCTCGGATGGCCATCGGAAGCGAAAAGGCGAGAAAGCAAAAATCATTGATTTTCCTTAGGTTTTGGGACGATTTTGGCCTCTTCGGGGCCTCCTTGGGGAGCTGTTTGGCCACTTGGAGTTATCTTGGGGCCGTCTTTGGGCTTCTTGGAACCATCTTAGGAGCCATCTCGAGCGATCTTGCGCTATCTTGAGCCATCTTGGAGCTCATCTTGGGTTCTCTGAGGCGCTCTTGGAGCCGTCTTGGGCCATCTGGGACGCTCTAACTACCCGCGGCCCCCCCCGTCCAGGTCCAGGGGAGGGGGTAGGGGGAGGGGTAAACCCCTCCCCAAGGGGGAAGAGGGAGGGGTGGAAGAGGATCTGCTCTAGACCACCTACGCCCAGAGGGCTGGTGGGATTCTGGCGTGGGCAACCCAACGTAAGCTGAGCATCACAAGCACTATGTTTCAACACATGCCGGAAGACAGATGGACACATATTATAGAGTACAGGAGGCACGCGATCAATCTATTCTGTGTTAATTGGCCACAGCCTCAAATCAGAGTTGCACAATGCAGATGTGATTGCCGATTTGATGCAAAAGACGGATCCCAGGGCAGCTGTGGCAAAATATGACAGTCCGCGCACAAAGCGAAGACGGTGGAAGCTTCCGAAGGTGGGACGAGGATGGGACATGTTAGCATGCAGGGAATAATACCATGTGGCACAAGCGACTGCCTTGCGCGAGGCATCCAAGGACGTCGCCTCAGTGACAGAGGCGCTCTTGAAGGCTGCATCAGATTGCGGCGAAGTACGGAAGTTGGCCATGGAGAACCTGGATACGTCCGAGTTTATCAAGCAGCTACGGAATGAGAGGGAACGAGTGCACCAACAAAGAAGAAAGTTGCCATACATCACTTCGCTTGAACAGAGCGCTCCACGACCAGATGCGGAAGAGGCATGGCGAGCAGCTTGACGAGTTGATCCTTGAATGGGCAGCAAAGAAACTACCTGGGCTCCCAAACCGGCCGAAAACAGGAAACCGCATAGCCAACGTCCGAGATTCAGAAGGGAAGCTACAATCTGGAAGTGAAGACATATCTGAAGTCTTCGCATCGTTTCGCAAGTCTTTGAATGATGCCCCGTTGGAAGGCGCCGGGGTGACCAGACCAAACAGTAGGATATCGGCAGCAGAAGCACAGGCAGACGTCGCATGGAGCATTTCTCGAATGAAGCGGAACTAGGCGAACGCTGAAGACGGTTTGGTGGCCGAGATGTTGAAGGAAGGCGGGTGCGACATGATGAGTGCCATCGCAGAGGTTTTCGCCGACCTGCTCAACGGCGTGTCTTGGGCCCCGGACTCGTGGAGCACCCCCGAGATTGTCGTTTTATTCAAAAATGGCGAGACGTCCGTCCCAAAGAACCACGGGCCCATTACGATCATCCCAGTTTTGACTAAGTTTTACAGCGTGCGTGATCTGGAAGCGAATTGATAGCATCTGTATAGATTCCGAACGCCAGAAGAAGACTGATTTCGCAAGGGTATGGGCGTTGCGATTTAGTCCATGGCGTGCGTATGATCAGCGAGAAGAGCATTGACTGGAGGGAGGCGGTTAGGTGTCTTCAATAGCTTCAATAGATTTGCAAACGGCATTTGACAAGATCATGCACGCGGCTGTGCTTGCGGGTGTGAAGAGCCGGAGTCAGCGAGAACAAGTTGTGGGCCTCTCAGGATTTGTGCAAGGGCCAGCGGGCGTATATTCAGCTTGGCCGCAATACTCGAAGCACATGCTTTGACATTCTCCGTGGCGTTCGGTAAGGAGATCCCATGTCACCGGCGCCATTCGCAAATGCAGTCAGGAACGCGATGGTGCATGTGAACGAACCGTGGGGGAAGAAACGGTACGGGAGCACCGTCGGCAGCGACTCGCGGGAGAAGAGCTGGATGGTCTATTCCATGTTCGCTGATGGCGCCGCGCATGTGGCCAGAGCAAAGCAAACTTTGGCAAGCGCGTTTTTTCCTTTGCGCGATGAGCTCTCAAAATCTGTTTGCACATGAATGCGGACAAACACAGCGTGCAGTGCTCCAGGAATTTTGCCCCAGTTATCTGGGCGAGAGCGCCCGCTGGTCAGCTGCAACCTGGGGGTTTCATTTTGGGTGGACATGTGTGTACCGCCAGATGCACGATTAGCCAAAAGAGCGACCCAATGGAGGGATCATGCCTGGTGGCGAACAATCAAAGGAGGCAGTCGGGTGCCCAATTCGCTCCCGGCGTGGCTGGTTCAGCAGATGGGAAGACGAGTTGGCGTCGCAAAACGTACCAGTTGGGACTCGTGGGCGCACGAGGCATCGATGGGGGACTGTCTGGCAGGAGAGCGAGCGGGATTTTCTGCAGCGCGCATGGCGATGTCCGCGCGACTTCTCGTGCGAACGTCTTGTGTTTCATTTGGTTTTGGCGCAGTCGTGCATCCGGTGGCCGTCTTAGAAGGCGCGCGCGCGACTGGCGCGCCTGCCCCCCTTTGCAGGGGCGCCAGCTTCCCGGCGACGGCAGCTTTGTTCATTCGTTCGTTCGGAGGCCTTGGATCCCCTTGGGGACCTCTCAGGGCTGTCTTGGCCTGTTTTGGGGCTTCCCTGGGCTGGGGCGCGGTCCTGGATGCCTGCGTGGAGCGCTCTCAGAGCGCAGTGCCGTGCCCAAGAGCGCCTGGGAGTTTCGTGGTCTGGGACCTTCAGAACCTTACGAACCTTTCAGAACTGCATGACCTCTCAGAACTGCGTGAGCCTTGAGGTATTCCACTGCGTGCTGAAGGCGCGGTTGCGGATGAATTGTTGGTGTGCGACATGCCCTCAATTTCGCATGTAATATTGGAAAGCGTTTCTTGTGTGCCTCCAGACCCACTGTCGACCCCCCATTCACCTCTGTTAAAGAATCAGGTGGTGCGCGTGCGTTGGTGTAATAAGTCGTTTCCCGAAGGGCCCTTCGCAACGCGTGCCATGATGGCCGCGTGCGCGCGCCGCCGTGCCTGCGCGCCGAATCCTTGCAAACGCCCAGTAGAACATCGCACGCAAGTTCATTGAATACTAGAACACGCCATTCGCTTTGGACAAGAATGAACTCTGACAGATTTCTGCGAGCGCTCGTTGACATGTGAAGGGGATCGTTTTCCATTCTGGCGAATTGACCTATGTTGGCCACGCGCGAGCGCTTGTTGAACGCGTTTATATGCCATCGCGCACCCGCCAACCCTGTTAAATCCCACGCGGGCCATGCGCGCGTGTGTCCGCGCGCTCGTCAAGCTCCGTCCAGAACCAATTTCTTTGGTAGGGTTTGAGATAGAGCAAGCTCGGACACATAATCTGAATATTCCGCGGGCTTCAGTTGCAAGCTTGCTAAACGTTCATAGTTTCAGTCCGTCCGCGCGCTCTCACCATCTGCGTCGTCCCAGTCGTTATCATCGTCGTCAAGAGCTGGACCATGTCAGTGGTCATCGCCATCATCATCAAAGCGAAGCGCTCATCATCGTCATGGCCATTGTCGGTGTTGATACCTTCGTCATCTTCGCTACCACCATCACAATCATCAGCGCCGTTTTCGTCGCCGATGTCGTCGTTACCATGATGTGTCGCCCGCCCGAATCACGGATCTTAATGAGCAGGGTCCGGATGTTATTGCGCTTGATGAGATTGGTGAGCCAGTCCTGATGAGTAGCATCGCCCACGCTCTCTGGAGTGTTACCAACAAGTTGGTTGTGGTTGGGTGGGATGTTTGTTCGATCTCTGGAGCTGGCGCCTTCACTTCAACCGAATGAATTGCATTGCGTCGACGGCGCCCCGTATTTTTTGGTCTGTGGTTTGCGCATGGTCAATGTTTTGTTCTACGCGCTGGCACCATATTTTTGAATGCGCTCTTATTTCTTCGTACATGTATGTGTATATATGAAATTACATGTGTATATATATGTGTGTGTGTATGTATAAATGTTGTGTGTGTATATATATGTAGTATTCCCAATATGGTGCCTGCATTCATTTGGCCAAAGCGAGTGTTGTACGCCTCAAGCCATCCGAACAATCGGAACGCAGCTTCCTCCGATACGCAGCCATGCGCGAGTTGGTGCACATCCAGGGTGGCCAGTGCGGCAACCAGATCGGGGCAATACGGGGCCCAACAATATACACCACCACCACCTCCCTCACCCCATCCTTCTATCAGGAAAAAGGAGGGCAAGAGGAGGGTAGAAGAGGGATGAGGAATCGACGTGGTGGTTGTGTATATTCTTGGTGCCCGCAGGCAAAGTTCTGGGAAGTAATTTCTGATGAACATGGCATAGATCCCACAGGCACTTATCATGGAGATTCCGACCTCCAACTCGAGCGCATCAACGTCTACTACAATGAGGCCACAGGGGGCCGTTATGTTCCGCGCGCCGTGCTGATGGATTTGGAACCAGGCACCATGGACAGCGTCCGTGCTGGACCTTTTGGCCAGCTTTTCCGTCCTGACAACTTCGTATCCAGTTGCGCCACCGCGCATATCCGTCATCACGCTTGGGGAAGCTATGTAGCAATGCTGCAGCGCGGCAAGGCAAGCAAGGCATGGCACGACACACGTATTGCACCACACAGATCGAATCACGCAGTTTGCGCCACACATGTTGTACACAACTAAAGTGTATGAGACACAGGGGTGACATTTGGTTGCCGAAAACGACACGTTGATTGTCAGAGGGCAGTGGACGAAGACTAGGTGGGGAGGAGAAGGCGGAGGAGGAGGAGGAGGAGGAGGAGGCGTAGGAGGATGACAAGGTGCATGTGGAACGGATGGATTATCGAAGACGCCTACGGCAAATCACCGCCGCCCCCTGCCTTTTTGGAAGCGCCTCTGTGGCCGAACGTTGAGGCCAGACCTGCCAAGCTATCGGACCATGTGTTCCCCGAATCGGTTTGGAAAGCCTTCGGGGAACACGTAGTCTTCTTGAAGGTCATCTTGGCCGTCTGGAGACAATTTTGACCCTTTCGGGCCTTCTTGGAGGACGTCTTGGAGGGCTCTTGGGCCGTCGTGGAGGCCATCTTGAGCGTCGTGGAGGCCTCTTGGGCCGTCTTGGGAGCCTCTTGGGGCCGTCTTGGGCCTCTTGGTCGATCTTTGGAGGCACTTGGGCCGTCTCGGGCCGTCGGAAGGCCGAAGAAAAAAATGCCACGATCCTTCAAAAACTTGGGAAATCAATGGTTTTGGCATTTTTCGGGCTTTCCTGGAGGCCCTCCTGGAGGCCTCTTGGGCCGTCTTGGGCCATCTTAGGGCCATCTTCGGCCGTCTTGGTGGGCTCCTGGCCCGTCTGTCGCCGTCGGAAACCGTCTTGGGGGGTCTCTCTGGGCCGACTTTTGGGCCCTCTTGGAACGCTCCAGGGCCGTCTGAGAGGCCATCTTGGGCGTCTTGGACCACCCGGGCCGTGTTGGGGGTCTTTTGGGGCCGTCTTGGGGGCCTTTGAGGCCTCTTGGGCGATCTGTGGGCGATCTTTGGGGGCTCTTGGGCCGTCTCGGGCCGTCGGGGCTCAAAATCTTTGAAACACCCAAGGCAAATCAGTGCCTTTAGCATTTTTTCGGGCCTTTCTGGCCTTCCTGGAGGCCCTCTTGGAGGCCTCTTGGGCCGTCTTGGGCCAGCTTCGAGCCAACTTCGGCCATCTTGGTGGGCTCCTGGCCCGTCTGTCGCCGTCGGAAGCCGTCTTGGGGGGTCTCTCTGGGCCGACTGGGGGCCCTCTTGGGGTGCTCCAGGGCCGTCGTAGAGACCATCTTGGGCGTCTTGGAGGCCTCTTGGGTCGTCTTTGTGCCCTCTTGGGGCCGTCTTGGGGGCCTCTTGGGCAGTGCTGAGGCCATCTTGGAGGCCTCTTGAGCGCTCTGGGGGCGATCTTGCGGGCGTCTTGGGCCGTCTTGGGTCGTCGGAAAGCCGAAAAGGAGCAAGTACGAAGTATTTTTAGAAACCTAAATAATATCAATAATGTTAGCCTCTTCGGGCCCTCCTGTAGGACCTCTCGGAGGCCTCTTTGGCCGTCTTGGAGGTCTCTTGGGCACCTCTTGGGCCGTCTTGGGCCGTCTTGGCGGTTTCTTGGGCGGACTTGGAGGCATCTGCTCCTCTCTTGGGCCGCCTTGGAAGCCATTTTGGACCATCTTGGAGGCCATCTTGAGCCATTGTGGCCATCTTGGAGGCCATCTTGGACCATCTTGGAGGATTTGTTTTCCGGATTGAGGTCCTTGGCAATCTTTCCGGGTGGCCCACGGGACGGGCCGAAGCCTCAGGGGGAGTTCTTTTGGAAAAAGAACCAAAACCACAACCGATATGGTTCGGCACGTTAGGCACCCCTCTTGCAAGCAACAGAGGGCGGCGGATCGAATGGTCTTCGGCCCATCCCGCCACCGTGCTTGGCTTGAGAGCCTATTTTCTGTTGGATGTTGGTTGGGATTCCTTGAGGGCCTCTCGGGGTACAGATATTACCATCATTATGGCATTTTCTATTACGACGACGACGAAAACGACGACTACCTACTACTACTGCTACTACTACTACTACTACTACTACTACCACTACTACTACTACTACTACCACTACTACTACTATTACCACCACTACTACTACTACTACTACTACTACTACTACTACTGCTACTGCTACTACTACTACTACTACTCTTACTACTACTACTCCTACTCCTACTCCTACTCCTACTACTACTACTTGGATTCATGAGGCTACGACTGATACTAGTTGTATTTACTGTTTTAGTATTACTGTACTGCTAGTGCTCATACTACTACTTCCACTACTACTACTACTACTACTACTACTACTACTACTACTACTACTACTACTACTACCACTGCTAGTACCACTACTACGTACTACTACTTACGGTTACTACTACTACTACTACTACTACTACGACCACTACTACTAGTTCTTTCGTCTTCTACTATTACTGTGGATAGCACTGTTACGCCTATTACGAATACGATGACCACCATTAGTACTCCGAGTGCTACCACGACCTTTGATAAGGCTACGTTTACCATCACTACAACATAGCAAGATTACTTCGACGACAAGGACGACTCCTACTAGTACTATCGCCGTTACTACTACTGCTACTACTACTACTTTTACTACTACTATTACGACTACTGCTACTACTACTACTACTGCTACTACTACTAGTACGACTATAGGTACTGCTACTCCCACTACTGCTACTACTACTACTACTACTACTATTACTACTTTTTGTATTGAGATGGGTGCTACTAAGACAGCAGCTGCTAGCCTTATTACTACTACAGCGTGTACTACTTTCCCATTTCTTCAAGTTATGCTCGTTAGTACTACTACTTCTACCACCGCTATGATTACGGCTGCTACTTCTACTACGAATACGACTACGGCTACGACGACCACTACTGCTACCACTGCGACGACGGCGGAAACGACTACTACTAGTACTACTACTACTACTCGTACTACTACTTCGATTCATATTAGTACGACTCGTATTAAGATTATTTCTGTTACTACTACTACGGCTAATGCTACTCGTACTAGTAGTAGTAGTAGTAGTAGTAGTAGTAGTAGTAGTAGTAGGAGTAGTAGTAGGAGTAGTAGTAGTAGTAGTAATAGTAGTAGTAGTAGTAGTAGTAGTAGTAGTAGTAGTAGTAGCACTGCTATCACTTTTTTTCATACTACTACTTCCACCACCACTACTACTACTACTACTACCACTACTACTACTACTACTACTACTACTACGACTATCTCCAGTACTACTTACTACTACTCACTCACCGTTGCTACTAACTCTACTGCTACTACACTACTATTCTGACCACTACTACTACTACGACGACTACTACTACTACTACTACTACTACTGCTACTACTGTGGTCACCACTTTTACGACTATTGTGGATACGGCGACCCCCATTAGTATTCCGAGTACTACCACGATCAGTACTATGGGGTACAGTTACCATCAATACCGCATAGCACGACTACTCCGGCGACGGTGACGGCTCTTATTATTACGGCTATTATTTCTATTCGACTGACAGCTACTAGTACGACAGCAACTACTACTACTATTTTAATTCCCACCACTTTTGCTATTGTTATGATTATAATTGTTCGTACTACTACTACTACTACTACTACTACTACTACTACTACTGGTGCGACTACTACTACGGCTACCCCTAGTACTATTCAGAATACTACTACTACTACTACTACTTCTACTACTACTCTTTGTTTTACTATCAGTACTACTCCTACTACTACTACTACTACTGTTATCAATATTATTATTATTATCACAACTACTACAACAACAACAACTACTACTACGACAACTACTACCACTACCACTACTACTACTACTACTACTACTACTACTACTACAACTACTACTACTACTACTACTACTACTACTACGACTACTACTAGTATTACTACGACGACTACTACTACTACTACTACTACGACTACTACTACTACTACTACTACTACTATTATGTCTACTACTTCGACAACGACTACAACTACTACTGCTACCACTACGATGACTACATCGTCTACTAGTTTTTCAACTACGACTACGACTACGACTACGACGGCTACTACCACTACTACTACTACTGCGGCGATGATTGCTCATACTGTCATTGATATTTCACATCGTCCTCGTATGTTTTTTCCGAGAACCATTTTCCCGCCAGTACCATCCCAACTACGACTACACATGCCCTGGACCTGGATAATCGACCCTTCGTTACTCGTACAGGCTAAAAGACAACTCAATGATTCGCGCGCTGACGCGTACATTCTACGGTGCGTGTTTTTTCAGAGGCCCAATGGTTACACATAAGCGTACCAGTTTATTTTGAAAACTTTGCAGGGCGACCCCGTCTGAAACATGTGCAAACGTAGCCCCTTGCAATGTGATGCATCCCCTCCTTGCCGCAGGGAAATGTATGAGTCTTCTGCGGTATGTAGCAGTTCGTCGGGGAAAGTAGGACAAGTTCGGGACGGCCAAGCTGGCGCCAAGGGGCGGGGGGATCCATGTTGCGTGCATCGCCCCACCCCCGTTTTTGGAATCATTTCCTTCCGCGAAAGCCATGGGCACGATGACTTGGAATAGCAAGCTGATTTCGTGTTGGGCTCGGTGCGTCGGGGGGCCATAGTTCTTCTTTCGCAAGACGCAGCAGTATCGAGCAACAAAGGCCCGGCACACACCAATCGCTGCAAGCGCGGTGGCGGATTTGGTCAGACTGGCGCAGGTAATAATTGGGCAAAAGGTCATTATACGGAGGGCGCGGAATTGATCGACAGTGTGTTGGATGTGGTCCGCAAGGAAGCAGAGGGTTGTGATTGCCTTCAAGGGTTTCAAATGTGTCACTCACTCGGAGGCGGTACTGGAGCTGGCATGGGGACGTTGCTAATTTCCAAGGTTAGAGAAGAGTATCCCGATAGGATCATGGAGACGTTCAGTATCATTCCGTCTCCGAAGGTCAGCGACACAGTCGTGGAACCATACAATGCGGTATTGTCCTTCCACCAGTTGGTGGAGAATGCCGACGAGTGTTTCTTGCTTGACAATGAGGCCCTTTATGACATATGTTTCCGTACGCTGAAGCTGACCACGCCCACGTATGGGGATTTGAATCACTTGGTGAGTGCAGCGATCAGTGGTGTCACTACTTGCTTGCGCTTCCCGGGGCAGCTCAATTGCGACCTGCGCAAGATTGCTGTGAACCTGATACCATTCCCGCGCCTGCACTTTTTCATGACTGGCTTCGCGCCCCTCACGTCCCGTGGCTCCCAGCAGTACCGCGCTCTGACCGTGCCGGAGCTCACGCAACAAATGTTCGATGCCAAGAATATGATGTGTGCAGCTGACCCTCGCCATGGCCGCTATCTGACCGCGGCGGCCCTGTTCCGCGGTCGCATGTCCACCAAGGAAGTCGACGAACAGATGCTTAATGTGCAGAACAAAAACTCTTCATACTTTGTGGAGTGGATTCCTAACAATATCAAGGCTTCTGTGTGCGACATCCCCCCAAAGGGCCTCAAGATGGCAGTTGCCTTCGCAGGTAATTCAACAGCCATACAGGAAATGTTTAAGCGTGTAGCAGAGTATTTCACGGCGATGTTCCGGCGCAAGGCCTTCCTGCACTGGTACACCGGCGAGGGCATGGACGAGATGGAGTTCACCGAGGCGGAGAGCAACATGAACGACCTTGTTTCGGAGTACCAGCAGTACCAGGATGCCACTGCGGAGGAGGAGGGCGAGTTCGATGAGGAGGAGGACGGCGAACAGTGAGGTGCTTCGCGGGTTTTCCACGCGCACCTGACCTTGCTTGTTTTTGGCCTTCGAATGACCGTTGGGCCGATGCATGCGTGCAAGGACGCAACTCGTGAGAGAATCCATGAAAACAGATAGCAGCCGCAGGACCTGAAAATAAAACCGACAAACTGATTAACCGGTAAACCGATAAACTATTCGGTTGATCGGTTTATCGGCAGATCGACCGATAAACCGATATGATTATATCGGTTTATCGGTCGATAGGTACGTAAGCCGATAAACCACTAAACCGACTCATCGCAAGCGTGTCCGAATCTCTTCGCAGTATGGCTTTACCAGTTTATCGGTTTATCGGTCTATCGGTATGTTTCTCCGTTTACCGGTGTATTGGCTTGTCGGTTTACCAGTGTACCGGTTTATCGGTTGATCGGTTGATCGGTTTATCGGTTTATCGGCTCGGAGTTGTCGTAGTTGTCCGAGTGGTAATCCGTCGAAATCTTTCTGAGGACTCCTGGAGAATCCTTTTGGACCACTCCGAGTGGTAATCCTTCTGAATCTTTCTGATGACTCATTGGTCCTGAGGAACTCGGGGATCCCAAGGAGTCCTTGCAATAACTACTACTACAACATCCACAACCGTAACAGTACCGTTTCCGCTGCTGTCACCGGTGCTACTACAAGTACAATTGATACACATTCTACTAATATTATTCCCATGCGTTACTATAGTTACTGCTGTTGTTACGGGTACTGATACAACAATAACTTCTACTATCATTATTACTACACCCACAAGTATTACTGCTGATGTTACTAATCTTGCTCCCATGGATTACTATCGTTACCACTGCTGCTGCTGGTACTAATGCAACTATAACTACTATTGCGATCACTATTTCAACAAGTATTGAGGCTAGCGCAACTATGCGCATTTGTTAAATGATCATTGCGGCTATTGCTATTACTACTGGTACAAATGTTAAGCTTACTTCTACGGCGCCACCAAATACTACTGTGGCTACCGCTGCGATGCACATGTGTTATTCTCGTGGTTGCTACTGTTATTCGTTCTAGCACAGCTATTAGAACTACGACTGCTCCTACTTCTACAGCTACTGCTACTGCTTCTGCTGCTCCTACTACTACTACTCCTACTACTACTGTTACTACTACTACTACTACTACTACTACCACTACTACTACTACTACTACTACTACTACTACTACTACTACTACTACTACTACTACTACTACTACTACTACTACTACTACTACTACTACTACTACTACTACTACTACTACTACTACTACTACTACTACTACTACTACTACTACTACTACTACTACTACTACTACTACTACTACTACTACGACCTACTACTACCTACTACTACAACTATTACTACTACTACTACTACTACGACTACTACTACTACTACTACTTCTACTACTACTATACTACTACTAACTACTACTACCTACTACTACTACTACTACTACTCCTACTACTTACTACTACTACTTACTGCTACTACTACTACTACCTACTACTACTACTACTACTACCTACTACTACCTACCTACTACCTACTACCTACTACCTACTACTACTACTACTACTACCTACTACTACTACTACTACTACTACTACTACTACTACTACTACTACTACTACTACTACTACTACTACTACTACTACTACTACTACTACTACTACTACTACTACTACTACTACTACTACTACTACTACTACTACTACTGCTACTACTACTACTACTACTACTACTACTACTACTACTACTACTACTACTACTACTACTACTACTACTACTACTACTACTACTACTACTACTACTACTACTACTACTACTACTACTACTACTACTACTACTACTACTACTACTACTACTACTACTACTACTACTACTACTACTACCTACCTACTACCTACTACCTACTACCTACTACCTACTACCTACTACCTACTACCTACTACCTACTACCTACTACCTACTACCTACTACCTCCTACCTCCTACCTCCTACCTCCTACCTCCTACCTCCTACCTCCTACCTCCTACCTACTACCTACTACCTACTACCTACTACCTACTACCTACTACCTACTACCTACTACCTACCTACTACTACTACTGCTGCTACTACTACGACTACCACTGCGACTACTACGACTACTACGACTACTACGACTACTACGGCGCTATTGTTGTTTATATTATCATTACAGCTATTACTATCATTCCCTGCTACTATGGATATTTGTAAAGCTACAACGACTATGTGGATGTTGATGATGATAATGATACTGCTTCTGCTTCTGATGATGCTGCTGATGATGATGATGATGATAATGATGATAAAAATGATGCTGAAGAGGAGGAGGAGGAGGAGGAGGAGGAGGGGAGGAGGGAAACGAGCAGGAGGAGGGGGAGGAGGCGGAGGGAAGACCAGTGCGTACTGGTAGCGAAACCACGTGCGTACTGTCAGTGGACAGAACACTTCTCACCCTCGGCCTCCATCCTCCGATGCCCTCGTCGCCGCCCCGGCGCGCGCCCCCGAGACCGAGTCCGTCGAGTCGACCTGCGACGACTTGGAGTCCATCGGGGAGCCCCCCGGCCAACCGAGGCATGGCGCAGAAGGGGCGGAGAGAGGCAGACCCGGACCTCCCTCGTCGCCAGCAACACCCACGGCGGGCAGTCGGTGCAGCTCGTCGGCCTCGGGGAGGCCCCTGCCGGGCGCGAGGACCGTGCCGGAACGCTTCGGGACGAGAGGCCGCTCCCAGGGAAGAGGTCCGGACCTCCTTGGGGTCCTCGTGGGGAGCCAACGGCAGGTTTTTGGCAATTCCCAGCCTCTGGGGGCCCACGCCGCGCCCACGACAGTCAAAGAAGGCTCAGGGTGGAAGTCTGGTCCACGGAGAGAGGTTCGAACTCTTGGGGTCCGGATTTTGAATGAATCATAGCGTTGGAGGTCTGGGCAGATGGGTTCGGAGGGTCGCGCGGCATCGCCGATGCATCGGCGTTTCGGCGCGATCTGGAGCGATTTTCTCCATTTCAATGTCGCTGTGGCGTCGCCGATAAATCTGCGACGCGGTGCGATTTGTACACCAGCTTGGAGCGTGACTTGCACAATGCGCACATGCGCTGTAGCGCCGACCCGCACGACGGAGGGAAGGGTGAGGGAGGAGGATTGAAGAGGAGGGAGGAGGGAAGATCATCGCATTCTATTCAGCATTCCCCTTGCGTGGTGTTTAGCTGTCTGCACCAGATCCTCACCTACATGCTCCTTCTGCCTGTCCTGTGCACGCAGGCGCTGTGGTGTACACCAGCGCTGTGTTGCACGCGGATGCTGTGGTGTACACAGGCGCTGTGTTGCACGTAAGCACTGTGGTGTACACAGGCTCTGCGTTGCACACGGCTGTCGCGGTGTTCACAGGCGCTGTGGTGTACATTCGCGCTGTGGTGCTCGCGAGCACTGGTGCACACAGGCGCTGCGGCGCAGATCGCCACCTTCATGCTGCTCCTACCCGTCCTCGGTCATCCCTAGGCATTCCCAGACGCCGCCGGCGCGGAGCGTGACGTCACCTGGGTGGGGGGGCCTGGCGCCGGTGACGGCCGTTATCTTGCGGAAAGCAAAAAGACAGGGTTTTTCGTCCCAGAGGCACGGTGGCGGATAACATTGGAAATTTGAAGATATTCGAGCCTCGCAGCCTGGTGGCCCCGCAATGGAGCCAGCGGTATGCAGTATCGAGAGGTGTAGGGAATAAGTGATAACGGGTGTGAAGTTGATGGGTGATATGAGAAAGGGAGGGAGTAGGGAGGGAGGGGCACCACGGGAAAGGGAAAGGGAGGGCTAATTGGGGAGGGAGAGGGATGACTAGGGAGGGTGAACGGAGAGGGAGAGGGGAGAGGGGAGAGGGGAGAGGGGAGAGAGAGAGGCACAGAGGAGATACAGGGCGGTAGGATGGATGAGCGGACGCAGGGGGATGGACCGAGCGATGGCACCGATGATCCCAGATCTTTGACGTCGCTATTCCTGCTCACGACCTGGGCCCCCGAGTTTGGACTTTTCTCGGGGCTGGCTCTTCTTCGAGGGCCTTTTCGGGCGGTCCCGGGGGGCTGGGTGAGGGCCCCCAGAGGCCAAGAAGGGGCAGCCCCCCCCCGTCGTGATATCTTTTCACAGCGCGGGGAGGTCAGGGGCTGCCACCAGCAATGCCCGTCGGCGCTGCCGGCAGCCGGCGGGGGGTCGGGGGCCGCGCCCGCGGCGGGGGCCTCTCCCCCGCCGGTGCGGTGTCACAGGTCGGGCCCGTGGTGGGTGCCCGCGGGGAGCGGTGGGCACACTCGGGGCAGGCCATGGCTGAGCGCTCGCGCAGCCAGAGAGGTCTGCTGCCACCTCTTGGCAGAAGAACGAGGAGGAGGAGAAATGAGGAGGAGGAGGAGGACGACGATGACGGCGATAGGACGACGGCTGGGACGACGAGGAGGACGAAGAAGCGCTCGCGCGGTTCCTGGCACGCGCACCTCGTACCCCTTCCCTTTGCGAACGCTTCCGAGAACGCGCTTGCAAGCACACGCCCCTTTGCCACAAGCTTCCGAGCACGCGCATCTGCGGCTACCTGGGCTCGGGTATTGCCAGATGCGTCTCTGGTCCTCGGTGCCGCCAGGATCCCCAGGCTGGGCCGGAGCACCCCTGACGAGGCCCAGAGGGCCCCAGGGGCTCCAACAATGGCGCGAAAAGCTGGGAGCATCTTGGGTCACACCTCCCCGACGTCGTGAGGAGTTTTTGACAACGTGGTTCCGCGGAGGTCTAACCTTTCCACTGCGATCTTCTCATCCCGAGTCGTCTTTCGACGGCCGCGGGGTTCGGCGAGGGCCCCCGGAGACCGAAGACTGCGGAAAACCTTCCGTCGTGATTCTCATGGACGACGAGCGAAAGAGGACCGCCCTTGGCAGCACCCGGCACGTGTCGGCCAGGGACCTCTCGGGCCAAGCCCTCTGCCGGATGCCCCCTCGGCACGGGGCCGTCTGTTCCGCGGCACGTGGAGGGGCTGGGGGTAGGCTGCGAGAGCTTCCTCTTGCGAGGGGAGAGGCCTGAGCGGGAGGTTTTCAATTCTGAGGGAGGATCATGATTACGATGATGATGACAATGATGGTGATGGTGATGGTGGTGGTGATGGTGATATTGATGAGGGTACTTGTGATGGACGGCTACGATGGTGTCGTGGACGATGAGGATGCTGCTGCTGCGGATGACGATGACGATGACGATGACGATGACGACGACATCGACGCCGACATCGACGCCGACGCCGACGCCGACGCCGACGCCTACGACGACGCCAACTCCGACGACGACGATGGCGATGACGATGACGATGATGACGATGATGATGATGATGATGCTGATGATGGCGATGATGACGATGATGATGACGATGACGGTGATGACGATGACGATGATGACGATGATAACGATGGCGATGACGACGATGATGATGCTGCTGATGATGATAACGAGGATGATGATGATGATGATGATGCCGATGACGATGACGTTAATGATGATGATGATGATGATGACGATGATGATGATGGCGATGATGGGGCTGATGCTGCTGATGGTGCTGATGATGACACTGATGATGATGCTGATGATGATGTTGATGATGACATTGACGATGACGTTGACGATGATGACGAGATGACGATGCTGATTATGATGATGGTGATACTGATCATGCTGTTGATGATGACGACGATGATGGTTATGCATATTATGATGACGATGATGATGCTGGTAATGATCATGATGGTGGTGGTGATGACAATGATGCTGATGCTGATGCTGATGATGATGCTGCTGCTGCTGATTATGATGATGATTGTGATGCTGATTCTGATGATGCTGACGCTGACGCTGATGCTCATGCTTATGATGATGCTGATGATGATGATTATGATGATGATGATTTTGATGACGATGATGATTTTGATGACGATGATGATGATGATGATGATGATGATGATGATGATGATGATGATGGTGGTGGTGGTGGTGGTGGTGGTGGTGGTGGTGATGGTGGTGGTGGTGGTGATGGTGGTGGTGATGATGATGATGAGGAGGATGATTATGATAAAGCTGATGATGATGATGATGATGATGATGATGATGATGATGATGATGATGATGATGATGATGATGATGATGATGATGATGATGATGATGATGATGACGACTATGAGGGAGAAACATGTTTGGATCGGAGAGAGGGTCTGGTCAGCGCTGTGGTCGGCCGGGTCCCTGCAGGTGATGCCCTGGAGGCCCGAGTATTGCCCTGATTCATTGCGGCTCTGAGGGAGCAGCTTCACGGCTGATTGGTCATGGCAATGCTCGGGCGGCCCCAGTGGCACTCAAGTAGCTCTGACCTGGCTGTTTTGCTGTTCCCCGGCAGGACCTGAGGGAGGGAGGCCACTTCATCGGGTCGGATGAAAAAAGGGGGGGGGGCGAAACCTTTTGCGTGCAGCTGGTTTCGGCCCCGGCGCCGTGCGCTTCCCTCGATGCATGGGCGCCTCTGGCACCGGGAAGACCAGCTACGTGAGCTGATTCGCTCCCCCCTCCTTGACTATTACCCTCCTCTCCTTCTTCTTTCTCCCGGCCCGAATGGAGAAGTCGGGGCACTTATCAGACGCATTTGAAGTCAACGTGGAAGCGGACGAGCTCGCCAGCGTCCCGCCACATTCAGCCATCGGTCGCCTGATTGGCAGGAGAGCTTCGGTGGGGGCATTGTGCCCAGGAGGTTTCAGACCCTGGAGGATTCCTTATCTGATGAGGGTGGCAGTGATATCCATGGCCCATCCTGGCTCCTCATCCAATACCCTCACTGTATGCCAGACCTGGTCATGGGAGATGCACGGTGAAACTTCCTGCAATCCTCGAGTTTGTCCCCGTGCGCATTGCTGCTTCATCTGCTTCTCTTTCAGCTGTCGTCTTTCTCGTACCTGCTCGCAAGACTTTCGGCCGCCCTTCTGAGTGTGTGCTTGCCCAGAGGAGCCCTCAGACGACGACAACACCTCCGCATCTGGCAGTGCCGCCACGCGTGGCGAAGAAGGCACCAGCCAGAGGCCTCACCGGCCCGTGAGTGAGTGAGTGAGTGAGTGAGTGTGTGTGTGTGTGTGTGTGTGTGTGTGTGTGTGTGTGTGGGGGTCGAATGGCGGGGGCGGCAGCCTCGGCATTGGGTCCTGCCTCGCCACCCTCCTGCCGTCGGGCTCGTGCCACACTTGTGGTGTCCTGGCTCCTCACCGCTCCTTGCCGTCGCCCTTTGGCGCGCACGACACTCTGCGCGGCTTCGCTGAGCCTTCTTGCCCTGTTTTCTTGCGCCCGCCTTTGGGGCAGCCCCTCGTTCCCGCGCCTCGCTGTCTTCCACGTCGTTGGCCGCAGCTGTCCTCCTCTTCTCATGCTGCCGAGCGGGTCCGTCACACGGTACTGCGTGTACTCTCCTTGCTATCCACGCCCGGATTGCTGATGCCGTTCTCTTTGCCTCATGTTGCTGTGAGGGCATCACTCACCGTATTGCGTGTACCCTCCCCGATATCCACGCTCGATGGCTGATGTCGGTAGGATCCTATTTTAAGTGATGCTTGAGGGCCCAGCCGCCGCGCGCATTGTCTGTTCGTTTTCTCCTCGTCGCCGCGCGCGAGGCCGCTACCACTAAAAAGTGTGTGTGTGTGTGCCACTTTGGTTTTACAGTGCCTCATGCTTTCGTTACTTGCACCTGTTTGCACGGCCGTGGCTCGACCCTTTCAGCGCGACGCGTTCGACTAAGTTCGTCCGCAAATGGCACTTCCATCTGCCGACCGCGCATGAGGTTCCTCTGTGCCGCCGACTTAAAACTGTGTGTGTTTTTTGTCTGTGTGTGTGCGTGTGTGTGTGTGTGTGTGTGTGTGTGTGTGTGTGTGTGTGTGTGTGTGTGTGCGTGCGTGTGTGTGTGTGTGTGTGTGTGTGTGTGTGTTTGTGCGGTGGCCTTTTGGTCTCCTGGCTTGTTGTCTCTCCGGGATGTCTCGTGGGCGCGGCCTGGCTGTGCCTTGCACCTGTCGTGGTGGCCAGGGCACTGGCGTTCTTGCGCTCTCAAGGTTGTCCGTGGCAGTTGTCACGGCCACCGCTCATGGTCGGCGCCGTTTTCCAGAGGTAGCTTGTCCAGCGCTGGCCTTACCGCCTTGCTGCTTGCGCCTGAGATTGTGTGCTGGATGGCATGGCTGCGGCCTCCTTTAGTTTTTGCGTCTGCATTGCATCTGGGGTGTCGCACGTGGGGGTGCAGGTCGCATGTTGTTGGTTTCAGCTTTATGTCAGCTCGATCGCTGGCTGTTTTCGTTGGCGTAGCTCGGTGGCGGGTTCGCTTTTATGTTTTTTTCTTCACTTGATTGCCTCGGGTCGGAGTGGTGCGACCTTGAGGTGGCGCGTACAGGTACTATACTGCTTAGGTGGTTGTTTTTTTCGTCGTTCGGATCCACCCGCGAATGGTTGCCGCAGCATTGGCCGCGGTGGGGTTGCTCTTCAACGGCGGCGTCCACATTGCACGTTGGCCACTCAAGCGACTGGCCACCACCCATGGATTTTCCTGCGCTGTCCACCACCCATGTGCGCCACCGCGTGAAGCGGTTGCTGACGCCGTCGCCCGCGTTCAGCTTCGTTTCTCGTCCAGGCTTTGGTTGCCTCGAACGCGCGCGTTTGTTCGCGCCACTTGCAGTTGCACGGCGTTTCGTCGTGTCTGTTGCAAGCCTGGTGGCGTCGCTTGTCGCGCTGGTGCGCGTTTCGCGTCGCCGCATAGCTGGCTGGCCTGGCAGTCTTACAGTGGTTCCCCGCCTCTCTGGTTAATTCGCATCAGACTGTATTTTTGGTTTTACAGTGCCTCCTTCTTCGCACCACCTCCACCAATCTGCATGGCCGTGGTTGGATTTTTCATCACGGCGCGTTCGACTAAGTTCGGTCGCAATTGGCACCTCCACCTTCCGGCCGCGCCTGAGGTCCGTCTCCGCCGCCGAGCTAAAGAGTGTGTGTGTGTGTGTGTGTGTGGGCGACCTGGGTAGCTCCGAGCTCGCACCCACATTGCCCCCGCCCTCCATATTCAGTCTGTTTTGGCTGCGGCGTTCGGTGGCGTAGGTTCCTCGCTCTGTATAGCGCACGCCTGTACGTGCTGCTCTGCCGTGTGCTTTTTCGCCGTCGTTTGGCCGTGTCGCCCTACTGCTGGTCTTCGTCTTCGTGCGGTGCCACATCTTTTCTTTCGCCACCCTCGCGTGGGTGCCCGTAGGCGGTCGATCCAGTAGGACCCGTTTCTGAGGGCCCAACCGCGCACAATAGTTCTCTGCTGCCTGCTCGACTTGCTCCGCTTCGTCGCTGCGCGCGAAACCGCGACCGCCAAAGAAGTAGATGTGTGTGTGTGTTTGTTTGTTTGTTTGTTTGTGTGTGTGTGCGTGTGGCCGCCAGTGAATTGCCATGGTGGACGCACAGTGGAGCTTATCTAGTGGCCTTCGGCCCATCCCGCCACCTTGTCTGTATCGGGTCTCTTGGGGGGCCTCTTGGGGGCGTCTTGGAACACATCTTGGGGTCATTTTCGAGGTCTCTCGGAGCTTCGTGGGAGGTTCTCGGAAGCGTGTTCGACGCCTTTGGCGGCCGCCTGACGGTCTCGGGGGCCATTTTATGGGAAAGGACGCGAGCTATCAGTTCGACTTCCGCGCACATGACGGCGAGTTTGTGTGTTTTGCTGTATGTGGCAATCTGTTGTTCTCGACGCGACGCATTTTGCGAGCTGACTCGCCTGAAGGGTCCATGGGCCTGCGCCCATATTGCAGCCACTACGTGGACGGGAGGGAGGCGGCCGTTTGATTCCATGCTTCCTGTCCTTCGAACATTTTTCTGCCATAGCACGACGTATGTTGAGGGTCTCCCCTTTCACGTATGTTTTGAGGAAGTCGGGACAGCAGGGAGGTCGCGCGACACCTTCGGGTTCGGAGGCCGATATTTCGTGTCCCGCTTCGGACCTGGGCGGAAGGGCAGTCAGCCAGAATCGACGAAGCACCGAACCCAGCCATGGCCCTGGATGCAGCCTGCCAGGACTCTTCTTCCCCCCAGGGCCGAGGACAGATGAGGAGGGGGAAGGATGTGAGGGAAGTGAGGAAGGGGGGATGTTCCTTACCCTCCGGTCTTGGCGCGTGTTTGTCTTGACGGTCTCCCCGTCTGGGTTTCCGGGGATCGCAGGTCCGTCTGGGTCTTTCCCCCCTCCGGCTTTCGTGTTCCCCTCCTCCTGCTTGTGCTGCTGCAGGGAGGGGTGGGGGTGGGCCGCAGCATCTGTGGCTCCGGAGATCGGCAAGAAGGGCGGCGCCCCTGAGTCGTCGTCGAATCGACTTGCAAACGGTTTTCGTGAGTCACGGCAGGACGCGTGCTCGAAAATTGACGGGAACGTTGCCGCCTTCACGGGCGAACCAGGACCTTCGACCGGTAAGTATTTGACCGGGTGGGAGGTTTGGCCCATGGTCCATTCTTTTCCCATACGCATGTTATCAGCCGAAAGGCCCGCTCTCGCGGGGGGATGAACATCTCGGATTCGCTGGTCGCGAATCCCGAATCTCGACGACATAATCTCGGACATTTTGTTCGAGGTTGAAAGGGCCGCTGACGGCCGCGCTATGACGTGCGAGCGGTCAGCTTTCGCCGCCACGGTTGGAGTGCATGGAAAAACGGGTGATGAAACTGCCCTTATAGGTTGGAACGCCGACATGGCGACGCCCGCAAGTTTGTCGAATAGCGGGGCCATTGCAGCGGGGGGGCCTGGCGCTCGCGGGCGTTGCGGCGGGGAAACCTGGCGCTTAAATCGTTGCGTCGGGGAAACCTGGTGCTATGGGAAGGTGGGCCGTGTTCAGGATGAATTCGGAAGAGCCGGGAATGCGGGGGGTGTATGCCTTATCCCTTTGATGATGTGTTCCCCCGCGTTGTCGCACACCATGGCAAAACCGAGTTTCGCTGTCAGCCAGGATGAACCAGAGCACGAAACAGACGCAAACCTCACGACCGCCTTCAGGGGTATATACCGATGGGCGTCGAATAGACGCGGTCCATAAAGATGAGAGTCGAACTCACGTGGACCAGCCCGATGAGCGTCGAATCAGCGCGAACCATGAACCCAATGAGCGTCGTGTCGACGCGCCAGTGTTGCCGAGCCACCTGTTGGACGTGTAAGATGCCTTGCAGGAGCAAATCAGGCAACGGCGAAGGCAATCTCCAGGCCATCCGCGGTGCATAAGTGTTCGCGAGGGCCAACCGTGAGCGCGGCGACCAGCAAGCCCGGCCGTTGCAGAGGAAGCTCGGATGCTGGTCCAAATTGGCCAGTTAACCACAATCAATCCGCCCAATCATCGATGCTGAAACCCGCGTTGCTGTCGAAGCCCTTGTGGCCAAGAATGCCAGGGATCAGGATAAGGCTCAGCAACAGCGACAGACTAGCAATCGCTACCTCCATGAGCAGCGCACGGTATTGGGCTAACGATTCAATGAGGTTGAAACCGAGCAGGGGAGCAGTATTCTATGACATGAGCGGCTTGATGACATGCTGTGTGAACTCCAGACAGATGTCGGAACTCGCAGCAGCTCGCTCAGAACAAGGAGCTGAAGCAGATCAGGGGTCAGATGGCGGAAGCCGGAACGGCCGTGAATGGTACAAGGGTGAACCGCGCTGTCCTCCAATATCAGCTCAATATCGCGGAAGTCGAGCTTCTACAATTAATGACGTCATTTCCACGCGCAGCGGCCAACTTCAGGGCCACATTCGGTGAACGCCTTAGCCTGGATAGGATTGGACATCAGGCAGGTGCTGAATTTGCCAGGTTGGATAAGTTGACTGGTGCACTTAACAATAGAGTGGGCGATTACCGACATTGGTCGGAGGGGCGTTTCTCTGCGATCTCTAACAGGCAGGCGTCGCCGATTACGAGGCGCGTGAGTCCAGTAATGGGGGTGCCGCAGCCTGTGTTCATGTCGCCGCAACCGAGCGAATTTGCGGAGTGGGCAGGATCTGATGCCAGACCCCACTGGCAGCAACGTAATGCGTCCTCGCACCCCCTGCGCGTGAGTTCGCGGCGGGGATGCCTGGCGCCTCGCGCGCGGCGCGCCAGCGCGCTGCGGCGGAGCAGTCTGGCGCAGATCGCGCTGAAGACAGCAGGTGCCCGAGACGAAGTCAGCGGAGGCATGGCCATGGCGCCGCGTCTAAACTTGAGGGCCCCTTGCCAGCGCGAACGCGCCGCGCCGATAACGGCGCGGTGGGCCCGATCGCCCTTCCAGGACGAACCGCGCGAAGGTGCGCCGCCCCCGCCCATGGGGGGCGACCCTCGCAGCGTGGGGGGTGCGTCGTCTAATTATGGGCCGTAGAGCGCGCGGGAGACGCAGTTCGGATGCTGCTGGACGAAGCGACGTGCCTGGAGGTCGAGAGTCCGAATTCCGAAGCCTACCTGCTGCGCCGTGCTGTCGACGTCAGCTGGAAATGCATGAGGCGACTCGGCTTCAGGCAGACCGGATAATTGCTTCGCTTCGCTCCGCGTGATCGAGGGCGCCGCGGCGACGTGGCAGTCCCTTGCGGGAGTGGCATGCTCGAGGCACTCATCGCGCAGCAGCATCTCCAGATATGATGACTTCTGAAGGAGGGTCAACGCGCTGAAGGGAGAAACTGAAAGCAACGACTGGCTCGCCAACGGGCGACAAATCCTCTCTGTGATTCTGGGCTGGTACTGGCTGGTCGAAGCAGGCGGCTGCGTCTTTGCCTCCGCCCGCCTCATTGCCGCCGGGATGAAGGGCGACAGCCTCTGCGATTCCATTGAAGATGGGGCTGCGCTCTCCTGGGCGTGAAGGCCCCGCGTGAGTCGCCCATCCGTGGGCCCCTGTCCAGTGCGAGGATAGCGCCATCGCGACCTTGATGGTGACCTGGGGGCACATCGCAGGATTGGAAGAGGCGACGCGCATGAAAGCTGCGAATGGCTTCGCGACGAGCGCCCCGAATTTCCTGACGGACAGCGCGTGCGAACGGCGCGCAGGGACATCGCGTTGGCGGATCGGGGCCGCTCAGCTACGTCGGCAAGCGAAGGAGTGAACAGTGGTTGGATTCAGAGAGGCGCCCGCGCATCGCACTGCTGCCCGTGGTATCGCCCAGGGCGCTGACAGAGAAAGAGTACGGGGCCGACTAGCAGGTCGGTGGCTCGCAAGTTCCGCGAAGAGATCGCCCTTGCAGGCAAGTGCTCCAAAACGCGGTGCGAGGGAAGGGGCGGGCAGGTGTGCTGGCGCCGAAGGGGCGGGGGTGTGCGAGCGCGGGGGTGAATGCGCCTTCGCGCGCGTGGTCGACGGTGGAGACGCGCCCGCGAAAGCGTCGCAACAGCGTGACCTCCCAGAGCGCTCGCCGCCCAGGAGCCGCTCTGGCCCCTATGGCGGAGCGTCCGACAGTTCGCCTCGGCCCCCGAACGGGGAGATACGGCGCCTGGCTTGCTCGAAACGCGGCGCGCGGGGAGACGCTTCCCCGCGAGGATCGAGCAAGTCTGCGCTGGGCCGCGGCGGTGGGGGGCCGCCGCCGAAGCTGGCTCGCGGTCGCGAGCGGTCGGCTTTCAACGATTCAGGACGAGGGCGCTCGAGTAGGCCCGCGGCGACGTGTGTGCCCTGGCGGTCGAAGCTGCCGTGTTCGCGGTCGCCGTTGGCTGTCCCGCGCCGCCCTCCTTCCGGGCGGCGCGGAGGCGCGGAGGGGCGCGGAAGGGGGCGGGGGCGGGGGGCAGGCGTGCGTGCGCTTGGGGTGGGGGAACCTGGCGCTGAGCGCCCTTCGAGGTTGCCTGACTTCGCGGCAGGGGACATTCGGTGCTCCGCGCGCCGCCAGATTACTCGCCCCTGCGTCGGGGGATCCTGATGCTGGGCGTCCGCCGGGGTCTGTCTTTATTGCGGCGGGGGCACTTGGTGCGAAGCGCTCGCCGAGGTCTGTCTCTGTGGTGGCGACGGGGCCCGACGCGAAGCGCTCGCCGAGGTCTGTCTCCGCGGCGGCGGGGGAACCTGGCGCTGACGTAATTGCGGCATGGAATCCTCGCGCTGTGGCGACTCAGTCTGCGGTGGTGCGCCGCGATGTTCATGTCTCGCTTTGCCCGTGGCGACGCCTGGTGTGTTCGCGGCGCTGCGCATGTCTTTTGGAGTTAGCGCCGAAGCCGAAGGTGATGTAAGGTGTGAGCTTGTTTGCTTCGCTGTCAGTCTCAGTCGCGCAGCGCCAGGTTCATTTTCCATGCAGTTTATAGCCCTGTACACCGCATCTTAGGAATCAACGACTCGGCAAACGCGCGGCTTGCATTGGTGTCCGACTCAGGATCGAGACCCCGGCGTCGTACGCCAGGCTCTCCCGCGCTTGCCCCTGAGGAGGTGCCGCCCGCAGGGTCCTGGAGCCAGAGGCAGAATCATCGCTGGGGGTAGGCGTTCCTGGCCCCGGGACCACCCGCAGAACGGAGCCTGAATGCCGAGCGGCGGCATTTTCGCGGCAGGGTAACTTGTTGCCATGGGGCTGGTTCCGCGCATATGGAGCTTTTTTGATTCGTCCTTGTTTTTTCTTTGTGTCGCATGTTTCTTGTTGGTCCTTTCTGTCGTCCCATTCGTTCGCGTTTGTCGTCGCCTTTCTCTTTCGCGGCTGTATTCGCCTTTGAGTGTTGTTTTCGTCCATCATTGCTTTAGGGTGACGGACTTCGTCGCTTTTTACCTGCAGCCGTTTCGTGAATGTGCTGTTCGCATGCCCCCTGAGCTGCGCGCGTGCCAGCGTGGTGACTTCCGTCGAAGTCGTGCATCCACGTGCACGAGCTGTTCCCCACAGTCTTCACACATGCCATAAGGGGACAAGCTTTTGATTGGGGCCGCGCGGCCGCCCCGCCTCCAGGCGGTGCGTTTCCCGTGCTCTTCCCTGCTTCAGAAAAATTGTGCCCGTTTTCGTCCTTGGGTCCTGGGCGTTTTTCCTTCCTCTCTCTTCTTGGGTGGGGTCCTGGGGTAAAGTTGGCCCAATAGCCCCCGGTTTGGGTTTCTTAGGCGGGGGGTGTCCTCTGCCCTTCGTTCTTGGCGCGTGTTTGTCTTGGCGGTGCCCCCGTCTAGGTTTCGGGGGGTCGCGGGCCCGTCTGGGCCCTTCCCCCGCCGCCCTTCCTCTTCCCCTCCTCCTGATGGTGCTGCTTCGGGCGGGGTGCGGCGCGGCATCTGTGGCTCAGGCGATTTGCAGGCAGGGCGGTGCCTTTGGGTTGTCGTCGAGTCGTATTGCAAACGGTTATTATTTGTTTGCTTTCTCTTCGGGGTGTGTTCGCGATTCGCGGCAGGACGCAAGTTCGAAAAACTGACGTGGACCTGGCCGCTTTCGAAGGCGAGCCAGGGCCCTCGACCACCGGTAAGGTTTTAACTGGTAAGGTTTTGGCCCATGGGCTATTCCATTCCTATCCATAGGGGAAGGGATTGGGGGGGTTGGATGGGGCGGGGAGGAGGAGGGGGGGAGAAGGAGGAGGGGGGGATAAGGATGAGTTGGAGGAGGAGGAGGAGGAAGAGGAGGAGGAAGAGGAGGAGCAAGAACAGGGTGCCACTTGGTCTTGGTCCGGAGGGAAGGACATGGCGGAACCGATGGGAACTTCGAGGGCCCAAATCGGGGTGACGTGAATATGAAAATTGGCAGGCAGCCATAGTTGACGAATCACCGAATCCAGCCATGGCGACAAGGATGGTTCCATTTCGATCCGATTGATCCAATTCGATGTCGATTCTGGCTGGCCCGACCCGTTTCGATTCCGATAGTCCAGCGATCCGATGCGGCCCGATTGCGTTGCGCTGTTGCGCATCCTGGCGCCGCCGATCCGACTCGATTTGGATTCCGTTTCGAGGCGGTCCGATTCGATACCCGTTCCGGAGCGATCCGATTTCCCGATTCGATGTTGACAGTTTCTGTCAGGCCCATTTGGAGTCGAATTTTGGGCCCATTTTGGAGTCCTTTGGGCCCATTTTGGGGGCCCATTTTGGGCCCATTTTGGGCTCATTTTTGGGCCCATTTTGGGCCCAAAAAGCCCATCTGTCGCATCCTTTGGGCCCATTTTGGAGCCGAACTGCCCATGTGTTCGTCCTCTGCCAGGCAGGGCGCGCTCCCCCCCCCCGGCGAGAGCCCCCAGGGGGGGCGGCCCGCCGGCGCCCTTCTCCCATGGGGGCGTGGCCGCATCCGCGTCGTCCGCGGCCCATCCCGGCCACGACGACGCCAACGACGACGACGATGACGACGATGATGACGCCGACGCCGACGCCGACGCCGACGCCGACGCCGACGCTGGCGCCGACGACGACGCCGACGCCGACGCCGACGCCGACGCCGACGCCGACGCCGACGCCGAGCCGACGCCGACGCCGGCGCCGACGACGACGACGACGACAACGACGACGACGACGAGGACGACGATGACGACGCCGACGACGACGACGACGGCGGCGGCGGCGGCGGCGGCGGCAGGTGCGGCGGCGGCCGCGACGGCGATGGCGACGGCGATGACGGCGGCGGCGGCGGCTGCGCCCCGCGAGGCGCGTGGCTGCCTCCGCGCCCGCGGGGCGGGATCGCACTGCCTCGGGCGGTCGGCCCGACGCTTCTGGTTCCGCCAGCGGTGCTGCTCTCGCCGCCGTTGCCGTCGTCGTCGTCGTCGTCTTCGTCGTCGTCGTCTTCGTCGTTGTTATCGTCGTCGTCGTCGTCGTCGTCGTCGTCGTCGTCGGCGTCGGCGCCGGCGTCGTCGTCGTCGTCGTCGTCGTCGTCGTCGTCGTCGTCGTTGGCGTCGGCGTCGGCGTCGGCGTCGGAGTCGGCGTTGACGTCGTTGTCGACGTCGTGGTCGTCCCCGTTGTCGTCGTCGTCGTCGTCGTCGTCGTCGTCGTCGTCGTCGACGACGACGTCGTCGTCGGCGTTGGCTTTGTCGTCGTCGTCGGCGTTGTCCAGTCGTACTCGTCGAGATTCGATGCCCGAGGTTCGAGGTTTGAAGTTCGGGAAGTGAGCTTCCGGATTTTTTTTGCGTGGACGTGGGCCGCCGTCGCCTGCATCGGCGTCGTCGTTTTCGAGGCCGTCTGGGTCTTTTTGGCGCCACGGCTGCGAGCGGCTCGGGTAGCCGGTGCCGATGGGCCCTGGGAGCGGTCCGTGGGCCAGTTCGGGGGGATTGCAGCAGGGGTGCAGTCGTCGTTGTCGCCGTCGCAGCCGTCGCCTCCGCCGCCGCAGAGGAGGCGTCGTCGTGGCAGCCGTGGTGGTGGTGGTGGTGGTGGTCGTCCTCGTCGTTGTAGCAGTCGTCGCGGCCGTCGTGGTCGTGGTCGATGTCGTCGCCGCCCTCCTCTCTTTCTTCCTCAAATGCGGAGACATGTGCGGACCCGTAGATTGAATCCACGAAGCTGCGTGAGTCGAAGGTTGCCGACGCGCACTTCTGTTGCTGTTGCGGAAAATTCGCTCATTTTTGCTGCGCCACCACACGCGTCCGTAATTTGGCTGGACCAGACGTTTCGCTTGAGATTGCCTGGTTATTATTATTGTTCTTATTATTATTCTTATTCTTATTCTTATTCTTATTTTTATTAATATTGTTTTTATTATTACTATTACTATTATTACGATTATGATTATGATTATAATTATGATGATGATGATTATTATTATTATCAACAGTCACACGGATGGAGGGAAGGTGGTTTCCAAAATGCTGTTGTCGCTTTAGTGCCTCGCGCATACGTTTCGTCGAATGCTTCCAATAGCTACGTGGATGGATACTGGCACGTTCTCTGAACGGGTCTCTCGCTTGAGACGCCCTCAACAAAAGTTACCACAAGGGAAGCATTGTGCAACCGCCACGCGCACGGAGGGTTGCTCTCTCAAAACGTGTCCCTCTCGCCAGAGATGCTGTTTGCGTCCATGGCCAGACGTTCAGAACATGTACAGAGCAACTGCACGGGCGCAGAGCGGCCCATTTTCGACGCGGGGCTGTCGCTGGGCACAGCCTCGCGTGCAGGACCCCCCACCCCTATAGCACTCCCTGTGGCTCGAGGGCTGCAGGGCGACCTCCTGCAGACGGCAGCAGGCGGGCAGGCAAGAGCCGCGCCCCGACGGCGCATCGGCAGAGAGCAGCAAGCTGGAGGCGTACCTGGAAACGACATGGAAGAAGCTGTGCGCGCAGACGCCGAACCAATGCACTGCTTCGGGGAGCAAGCGCCGGAGCCTTCGTTCCGGAGCCTCGCGAGGGAGAGCTGCATCTTCCCTCGAGAAGGGGAGTGAGAGCAGGGAGGGAGGGAGGGAGGGGACGCGGGGGTGGGGGAGGGGAGAAACTGTCGACGGCATTCTTCTACGGCCTTGCGCCACTCAACTGGGGCTCCCTGCAAAACAGATTGCAAGCGATCTGGGTCATTTCCCGCCGCCGGTAAAGCCTTTGTCCTCTGCAGGCGCGGGCGTCTCCTGGCGCGAGCACTGGCCCACTCTTGGCAGCCTGTGGACTGCCACTCCTGTCTCGAATACCGTGCTCCTTGGAAGGCTGTCTGGACAGGCTGCTGCAAGTTTACCATGGAGTTAAAATGGCATCATAGTAGAAGCGCAGATAATGGTTAGGCGGCTGCTGTTGACCTCACTGTCGTATTGCTTATTCGTAGAAAGTACGCAGGCGGAGTGTTGTGGATACGTCGGAGGCACTTCGCTTGAAAGATGTCCATTCTGTCCCTTTCTGCCTAGAGTAGCATACAACTTTCCAGCCCATACAATAGCTTTGAACATATGCAGACTTCCAGCACCTTGGTTTTGTGCTGTTTGCTCGTGCTGGCGTGCTTCCATACTGTGCAAATCTTTTTGAATGCCCCTCTTGCTTTCACAAGCCTTCGTGATACCTCAGCTCTGGGATTCCCGTTAGCACTCCACCCAAGATACACTGCGTGATCCTTGCACGTGATCGGCTTGCCATCCAGGCCTGCAACAAGCTCCTCTGAGCGGATTCTCAAAAGTATGGTTTTCGACGCTTGGAGCTGCAGACCAAAGGCCCTCCCGGCTTGTCCAACAAGATCCGGATGAAGCTGAAGAGCTGCGGGGCTTGCGGCTGCGAGCGTCGTGCCGTCGGTATAAAACACACATTTTGCAGTCGCGTATATGTATGTATGTATGTATGTCTGTCTGTCTGTCTGTCTGTCTGTCTGTCTGTCTGTCTGTATGTATGTATGTATGTATGTATGTATGTATGTATGTATATATATATATATAGTTAGATAGATTCTTCGAACCATTCTCGTAAGCAGACCTCTCCGGTTCTTTGTCGACCGCCTCCAGAAGCACCGACACGACGATGATGAGCAGATCTGGTGCTACTGGGGCGCCCGCTTTCACGGCGGGCCCGCGGGCCGCCCGTCCGAGGCGCCGCGCGCCGTGGAAGAGCAGTGCTCGCAGGGACCAGCTGGGAGGGGGACCGCGGACGGGAGGGTGCAGTGCAGCATCGCTGGTGCATCTTGGGTTCGCTCTGGCCCCCCTCCCCTCGCCTCCTCCCTCTGGTCCTCCTCCCCTCTGGTCCTCCTCCCCTCGCCTCCCTCCCCTCGCCTCTCCCTCTCTCCCCCGCCTGCTCCTCTCCCTCCAACCCTCCCGGCCCCCTCCCCTGTCCTGCACCTGCCCCCTCCCTGTGTGTGCAAAGTAAGAGCCTTAAATCAGTCATCAACCTCGCCCTTCTCTCGGTATGATCGACCGGGGAACTCCCTTTCTCTCCGCTTCTGCTCCTCGGTGCGCCGCTCGCGCTACCCTCCCGCTCTTATCATTCGCCCCCCTTTTCTATCCTTCGCCGCTCCCTGCCCCCATTGTCCGTCATTCGCTCGTCCCCCCCCCCTCGTGCACCTGCCCCCTCCTCCCCCCTCGCCGCCGCCTGCCCGCCCGGCCGCCTGCCGGCCGCCGAACTCCTCTCGGACGGGGGGCACCGCGGGCGGCGGCCAGGGGGAGGGTCGGGTATAGCCAGGACCCCAGATAAGGGGACCCGGTTAGTAGTAGGGCCCTGGAGCACCCAATTTGGCCAGAATCACTAAACCAGGTCTGCCATAGCTGGTGTTTTTTCGGGTGACGGCAGTTCCAGTTAGTGGAACGGGGCGGGGGGGGCGTCCCCCAGTACACATCACTAAACCAGGTCCCACTAAACCCAGTTCTGTTAACGCCCGGGGGGGGGTGGGCGCGCCAGGCTCCTTCCGCGTGGGCAGCTACTCGGCGCCCGCGCGGGCCTTCGAGGAGGTCCCGCGGGGCACCGCCCGGCGTTGCCGCCGCCGTCGCTGCCACCGTCGCTGCCGCCGCCGCCGCCGTCGTCGTCGTCGTCGTCGGCGGCGGCGACGGCGTCGTCGTCTCGTTTTTTGAGGGGGTGCGGTGGTGCTCCTTTCCCCGCCCTCCTCTAGCCCACCTCTTCAGCAGCCCTTCCCACTCTTACGCCACAACTACTCAATCTGAATGCTCGTCTCGTCTCTCCCCCGAAGACATTCAGTGGGCAATGCGCCTTCAGCATACGTGTTTGTCACGCATGAATTGAAAGATGATGTTTTATGCAGTTTTATGCTCGGAATGTTTTCGGTGCTTCGATATAGTGGTACTTCCGCTGCAGCGTGGGCCTCATTTTAGGATCGGCACTTTGCTTCATGCGGTCAGAACAGCGCTCTCGCCCCAGCGCGGGCCACTTTTCTGGATCCGAGTCTCCCCGCTCCTTTCGTTTCCTCCGCCTTCCCCTGGTCCTGCTCTTCCCGCTCCTCTCACTCATGCTACGGCTGCTGCTTTTCCTCCTCGTCTTCCTCCTTCTTCATCCCCCTGCTCCCTGCTCATCCTCCTGCTCATCCGCCGACTCCTCCTCCTGTTCGTAAAGCTTCCTTTTCTGATAGTGCATGGCACGTTGGTGTCATTTTGGAGGTTCCAGGTCCACCATGACACCCGCAGGCGGATAAAGACATCGGCGCAATGGGAAGGGATGAGTGGGAGGGGTAGGATGTCAGATATGGCACAAGCGCACCTATCTTGTCCCGCCCCCTCCCCCCTCTCTCCCGCCTCCGCCCTCCTCCCTGCCCCCTCCTCTTCCTCCTCGTTGTCGTCGTCCTCTTCTCCTCCTTCCCTGCTCGTCCTCCTCCTTCTCCTTCCCTTCCTTCACCTACTCTCCTACTCCTTCTACGCCTTCCCTCCCCCGACTCCCTCCTCCTATCTTGATCTTTGCCTCCCGTTCCTCTCAACTCCTTCTCGCTCCCAGTCCCAACCCGACTCTTTCCCTTCATCGGATTTGCTCAGACGCTTCAGGCCAGAGACTGGGGTCGGGCGATGGGGTCTGGGTGGCTGCCACCAGGGTCGAGTGGGGCAGCCGTGCAGCTGGGCTTGCCTTGTTCAGCGGACAGGGGGCCCTCACAAGACCACATAGGGATTTCCCCTCCCTCCCCTCGAGACCTCGTCAGGGATTTCCCCTCCCAGGGCTGAACCTGAACGGTGTGTTTCGTTTTCGTTTTGCTTCCGTTTTCCCCCGTTATGTCTTCAACCCACCTCTACCGCAAAGCGAAGCCGAAACGAAAACGGCCCACGAGATCGCCAAAGACTCCGTTTAGGCCCAGCCCTGTCCCCTCCCTCGAGGAGAAAGCCCCTGACCAAAGCCTGGCTGGCCTGCTGCCCCCCGGCCCTGCTGCGGCTACAGGGCCCACCTCGATCCGATCGATCCGATCCGACATCGAGCATGGCCAGCCCGGTCTGATTCCTCCTCCTCCTCCTCCTCCTCCTCCTCCTCCTCCTCTTCCCCCTCCTCCCCCTCCTCTCCTCCTCTCCTCCTCCTCCTCCTCCTCCTCCTCCTCCTCCTCCTCCTCCTCCTCCTCCTCCTCCTCCTCCTCCTCCTCCTCCTCCTCCTGACGTTTCTGACGTTTCTCGCTACACAGCGTCTTATCGCGCGCCCCGCGGGCGCGGAGCGCGCCGCAGCGGCCCACAAGGGCCGTGCGGGCACTCGAACAGCGGCCCCGGGAACCCGACCCCGAGGAGAGCAGGGAGGACCAGGGACCAGATATAAACCTCAGAAGAGGGAAGAGGGGGCCGGGTTTCTAAAAAAGGGGGGCCCGACAGGGCCCATGGGCGGGCGCCGCGCGCGCCCACGCCCGCGGGCGTCAGGCAGCGTGGCACGGCGCACGGCCAGGCCGACGGCCTCCTCGTGGGCCGGCGGCCGCACGGCGGCGGCTGGGCTCCCTTCGGCGCGGAGCGCTGAGCCCAGCCGCCGTGGGGGCGGCTTCGAGGGGCTGGCTGCCCCCCGCAGTGGCGACCTCCACCCTTCGGCGCCGCGCGCTGTGGAGGCTCGCCGAGCCACTCGTGGGCTCCAGCAGGCCAGCACTGGCGGCTGCTCTTCCCTCCTCGTGCCGACTATGGCCAGCTGGCCTCGGCCCCTCGCATGCCACGCGAGGGCGGCGGGGATACACCCTTCGGCGCCTCGCGCTGTGTATCCCACGCCGAGGGGCAGGCTGCCCCTTCTCTTCTGGTAGACTCTGATGTTCTCGAGCCTGTAGTACTGCTTGACTCTGTAGTGCGCGGAGGTGTGTCCCTCGTCCCAGTCGTGCTGGTCGAGGTGGTACTTCTGCCTATGCCATGCCCAATCATGCTGGTCCTCGTAGTACTGCGTGGCACTGTGGTGTCAAGCCTGCAGTACTCGACCAAACGTAGTATATCAGATGCCCTCAATCATGTAGCACCCGACGCTGGCGTACAGGTAGGCGCTGATGTAGAGGGGTGGCTGTGGTGTGGAGGTCGTTTGCTTGTTGGCTGAGTGTGGCTTGTCGAGCGTGCTGGTTATGGTCGTTGGGAGGTCGGCTTGTTGCTGGTGTTGTGTTGATGGTCGTGGGCGCCCATGGCCTCCATGCACCGACTTCAAGTGGGGGTCTTGGCTGTCCCACCTCGTCCCGCTATGGCTAGGGGTCACTGTGCCCTCGGTGGGGGCGAACCCCAGGCCTGGTACTTATTATGTCGGAGTGGGATGTCTCGGCTGTCCTATGCTTCGCCCTCGGGCGCTCGGGTAGCTCCTCCTCCGCAATGGGGATGGTGGGGGTGGCGAGCTAGGGCGGACCGCGGGGGCGCGGGTAGTGGCCGTCCTACCCCCCCCCTGCCCCTCACCATCCCCCCTGGTGGGTGCGGGTAGTGCTCGTCCTTCCCCCCCACCCTTCGAGCCCGTCTCGAAGTTTGATCCATGCCTCACCAGGGCAGCGTTGACTTGTCAAGAGGTGTGCAGGGCCGTACTGGGGATGAGGTCGATGTCATTCAGTAGTGCGGCGGCGTCGTGTGAGTCGCCCGCTTCCAGCCAGCTGGAGACCTCCGAGTTGTATGCTACCAGTCACCGCCAAGATACCTACAGCAAAACGTAGCGACTTGTGCCTGGGGTGTTCCCTCGCATTCGGGGCTTCCCCAGGACTTGCGTCCTAACCCAAGCAAAACTTGGCGACGCTGCCTGAGGTCTTCCCACGCATTCGGGGCTTCCTCAGGACTTGAGTCCTGACGCCGTAGTGCTTGTCGCCGAGGCCGCTCTTCGCCGCGAAATGCACTGCAGTATCCACCGTGACCGTGCCCATGCCTGTGGTGTTCGATATAGTGTAACATGAGACACGTGGCCGTATTTGACTCGATAGCACCACCACATGATGCGCTTGGCACAGTCGTGCTGGTCGCCATGGTGGTGCTTGTCTCCACGCTGCGCTGGCCTGTGGTACTCGGCTCCCACATGCTGCTCGCCATGATACTGCTTGACCTGCTTGCATCGGTGGTGCGCGAGTCCGAGGTACTCTAGTCAGTCTTGCTGCCCGACTGCCAAGAGATGTCCAGAGATAACAAACCACTTACAGTGGGGCCTGGGCGCTTTGCTGCCCATACCCAGGGAGATAGATACGCATAGAAAACAAATACCAGAGTTGAAGGATAAGCCAATAGAAACACCAATAAACATACTCGAGGGGGGGCACGCTCCGTCGCCTTTGAGGGATCGTGCCCACCCGTATGGGCGCTACGGGTCCCCCCCCTCGAGAATGGCACGCCATCGCAGTCCATGACAGGGCCATGCGTGCATAATCATATATTCTCGCAGGTCACTCCAAGTATTGAGTTCATACAGTAGGTACGCTGACCCTCGATCTCCTGCTGCAAAACTGTGATATTGCCAATCTGTACTCCAATCTGTAATGCAATCTGTGATCCAATCTGTAATACTGCCAATCTGTACTCCAATTTGTATTCTGGTAATCCGTCCAGTGGACGTGCTGCAAATATGTAATAATACAAACAACAATTTATCCCGAAATATTTGTGCAGGCCGTCGTAATACCGCGCGCTGCTGTGTCAGCTGCTAGCGCCGGTGGTTACCCCATGTCCTGTGACAGTCGTGGCCCAGCTGTTCTGGCACAATGTAGTGGTCCAGGGGGGCATAAAACCTGTGATAGCATTCATCCGTCTCGGCCCACAGTGCCTCTTCGTCAGCGAGCTGCCCCCAGTGGGCTGCGAAGGCCCCTCCTCCCCCTCCTCTCCTCCTCTCCTCCCTCCTCCTCCTCCTCCTCCTCCTCCTCCTCCTCCTCCTCCTCCTCCTCCTCCTCCTCCTGTGTTTCGACGATCCGATGCGGCTCGTGGCCTGCATGGCGCTGTGGTGCGTCCTGGTGCGGCTGGACCGGTCTGATTGCGACTCTGTTCCGATGCGGCCCGACCCGACGCACATGCCGACTCGACCCGATTCCCGACTCGATCGCTGATTGATTCTGGCCCTCCTCCTTGGTATTGGTGGGGCTTTTCTTCCACCTGAGCTCAGGAGGGTTCAAGAAAACATATTGTGGGGAGCCACGTCAGCGTTTTGCTCCGCCGTGTTTGTCCGAGTGCAGTGTATCCCTTGAGCCGGTAACGCGCCGTATCCCGTTGACTGGAGCCGCGCGCGCAGAATCATTCTCTCCACGCTGCACACGCCGCGCGGGCTCCGTCCGGGGTCCTGCCCCCTCGCGGGCAGCTCTCTGGAGGAGCCTGCTCCGTGCTGGCAGGAGTCGGAGGGCACCAACTATGCACCAACACCGATCCTGGCCCAGGATCACCCTGGGCCCAGGATCGGTGTATATATGCCTTCTTGCGCAAGGCAGGAGGGCGTATACACCGATCCTGGGCCCAGGGTGATCCTGGGCCAGGATCGGTGTTGGTGTATAGTTGGTGCCTTCCTAAGGAGGCCTGGCAGGGGGCCTGCGATCCGATGTGCTGCGATTCGATCCGCCGGCTGGGGCCGCGATTCCGAGTCGGTTCGATCCGGTTGGGTCCGCCAGGGCCTGCAGTGGCCGGCCAGAGCTGGGCGCTGTGATCCGATTTTGCTTCGATTCGGGGCGAATCGCTGGCGTTCTGGTCCGTCTGAGATCCGATCCGATTTCGCGGTCAGATCCAGCTCGAGCCTGGCTGGCGCCAACAGGAGGCCTGGTGCCGAGACGCCTCTGGATGCAGGACAGGCCCAAGCCTTGGAGGGGTGCCCTCATTTCTTCGTGTTTGGGCGCTCCGCCCTGGCGTGCTCTTCGCTTGGGGTACCTCCGTGGGCCGCGGGCCTTCGGCGAAGGGGTTGCTGATCTCGAGTGTCCCTGATTGCGCCACGGGGACTTCCTGATCACCAGTGATACGCATGACGTGCTTTGCTGTGGAGGCGCCAGTGGATAGCGGAAGGGATTCAGGGCCGAGTGAGCGTGATCTTCAAAGAGCTCATGTCCTCGTTGCTTTCACAGTTTGGTGATAGTGGACATGTTGCTTTACGCTGCCATTTCTTGCTTGGGGTGAATGCGTGCGCGTTCGCATCGCAACGTCTGGTCGCCTGGTTTCGAGCCTGGCCTCTCTGCGTAGCGTCCCTTCAATGCTGCTCGAGGTGATCGACCCATGGGTTGGGCTCGAGCAGTACAACATTGATCGGCTGATGGGGGCATGAAATAGGTGACTCTTCTGGCTTACCCAGCGAAACGCGGTGACGCGCCAGGGCTTGCGATGTTCCTGCATGCCAGAAGCGTGGACTCGTGAAGAGGTCAGCTGCGTAGCATCCAGCAGCAAGTTACGAGTAGTACGACATCGTTGGGAAATCATAACTTGGGCACAATTCCAGCCGTTGTGAGAATTCATCGGGCGGTCGATGGTCGATGATTTCATTGCATCTGTTGGTAACCCCCGAAGACGTGAAAGAACCGATCGACCATGCAATGTTCGTGGTCACTCCGCAGTGATTTGCTGGGGGAGGACTCCGTGATTTCAAACATGAAAGCACATGTGACAGTGGACCGTGCTTTTCCGTTTAACATCTTTCATCCCCCGCCTAACGTACATGAGTTCGCAGGCATTTGGTCCCTTCGTAGTCCTGGTTGCGCCGCGAAACTGTTGGGAATCGGATGACGACGCGGATGCAGCAACGATGGGCGGGGTATTCAGTCTTCACCACCCACCAAACCACCCCAACCCAACCCGAAGGCTTCAATTTGCCCTCCATTTCCAGTGGGGGGGGGGTCGGGGAACATCGAGAAAACACGTGTGGAACCCGTACCCCCCCCAACCCGAAATTCGGGTCTTCGGGTTGGGTTGGGGTGGTCTGGTAGGTAGTCAAGTCTTCTTTATTTTGCTTCCCTGGCTCCTCTTCTTCCTGTGCTCCTGCCCAGACCTCCGACGCCCCGAAGTTTTCGACCGTTTCCTGGGCGCGATTGTGCATCTGGAGTCGTCGCTTGACGGTCCTGGCGCCCGCAAGCTGTCTCAACATCGGAATGGCGAAACACACATCCCGCGTGAGGTTTTCGAGTCGCCAGAGGTAATTGTTTTTTCTGCTCCTGTGGATCATCCTCCCCGGCTTTGCTTATTCGTCGTTGTCGTCAACACATTGGACGGACTAGGGGACCTGAAGCCGACAGAAGCTGATCTGCCGAATATCCAAACACCGTGTCGGACTCTCAGAGACAGTGTGCACTACATCCGTTGCTGAACTCGTCAGATAGACCTCGATTTTTGGTAAGTTCTGTAAGTTTAAGTTCCACGGCAGAGCCATTGGATTTAATTGAACCCGCGCGCTATGCGAGGGGCCCGCCAGACAGGGAAGGAGGAGAATGAGACGGGTGTGGAGCTAGACAGATGGAAGGAGGATAAGAGGGAGGAGCGAGGGATGAGCGATGGGGAGGAAGAGACAGAGGAGAGGAGGAGAACGAGAAGGGGCCCGCCAGACGCATGGAAGGAGGAAGGTAGTGGGAAGGAGGAGAACGAGAAGGGTACGTGGCTCTTCCTGCTTCCAGGGAGGCAGACGGTCTGCATGGGCCCCCGCGGCGCCGGGTCCCTCTCGGCAAACTGCTGAGACTTTCAAGCATCGCGCAGGACCCCTCGCGCCGATGTGGAGCACATCGTGTGCGACGGACTGCTCACGTCTGCCACCTGGTGGT
>CAUYUJ010018466.1:195000-204100 GCA_963575745.1 Prorocentrum cordatum
GGGCGTGGTGACGAGGGCCCCCCAGGAGCCCTCCCCAAAGGACCAGATTCTCTTCCTCGTCCGCCTCCCCCTCCCCCTCCTTCTTCTCCTCTTCTTTTCTCTTGCCACCGCTGGGCCCAGGCTTGGACTCCTCCTCCTTCTCCTCCTCCTCCTCCTTGTATCCTTGGGTCCTTGGCGCACCACGTCCCGCTGCTGCAACGCGTGGCCCGGATTGGCACCCAATTGGCACCCAAGAGCGAGCCCTTCCCGACAGAGAGGGAAACATTACCCGAGCGAACCTTAAGAGTAAGGGTCCAAATCCTCTTTCAGCAAGCTCAATGGTCAATCCGCATCCTTATCCCTGGGCCCGCGCGGATAGTCACGGTCCACATGGTTGTTCTGTTGGCGCCAAACGACCCACACAGATTGTACCGAATCCGTCCACTTGATTTGCACCAGAGACAGTGCCACCGATCGGCCAAGCGCGCGGGTCTAGGGATGCGAGTACAGCTCGAGGTGCTGATCGATGACCTGGGCTAATCACGAATTCGATGTCCAGAGCAAGCGAACCTCTTGCCCACTCGCTCGAAACAGTGTCCATTAGGATTGGGCACGAGCTCCAAGCCTTCAGGAGCCTTGAGCCTCTCGGCTAGAAAGCGGGCCGCGCCGCCAAACTTGGTCTTTGGAAGCGCTCCCTCAATCCCCGCCAGAAAAAAAGGCCCGACCGTGGACCTGGAAATCCTGGACCTTCGACTCCAGCAGCAGCTGCGGAGACACAGGGTGCTGGTGGCTTCAAGCCTGGTCAGCCGACTGCCATCATGGGTTGCCTCCCTACTGTCGTCCTTCGGCCCCTTCCCTCTGCTGAGTTCTACTTTAACGGCGGCTCCCCCACTACAGCCGCTCGACGTCATGACGCATTGGCCAGGTCTCATCCCTTTTTTCGATGCCTCTCGCCATTCGGACGCGAGGCCCGAGTGCGCCTTACTGCAGCCGAGAGTTGGCTGTTGTGAGATCGGGGGTCTGTCGGCAATGCGTCCGCTTTGAATCTTTTCTTCGGCACGGGTTGCCTCTCCCAGGCCCGCCGTCCACCGTGCTGTTCCTTGAAAGCCATCCACGGCCCAGGACCAGCGGCTCCGAAACTCAGGCGGCAGCCGTGACCGTGCTGCTGAGGTCAGCAGCCCCAGTGAAAATCTGCCGCCACAGCTCAGCATATTCAATCCCCTCCTACTATCACAGGCAGCCGTGACAGGGTCGTTTCCCGCGTGAGACAGCAGCATACGCAGGGCATGACGTTAGGCGCATCCAGGCTGCTGGACGGTGTGGGGCAAGGGGCCCATCCAGGGCCCCAACGAAAACGCCATGGCGATCCACCTGGACCCCCCCCTTACCGGCACGCTCCAGCGCGAGATCTCCAGGGTGCAAAACCGAGCCATCAATCGCAACACTGCCACTCGAGGGAGGAAAACGTTGCAAGTGTGCGGAACCTCTCGACGGGGGGCGGGGCTCGAAACGACCGGCTGGGGACCAGACAGCGAACAATGCTCACATCACATATGGATGCTTACTCCAGATTTCGTAATAAAAGGGAGGGGGTCTGGACCCTCCAAGACAAGCCATTTCAGACCCCCCCCCGTGGGAGAACCCTCCAAAACATCGTCCCCAGACCCCCCCGGGCCCTCCAAGATAGCCTGGAAGAGACCCCCTCCCTTTTATTACGAAATCTGGAGTAGTCGAAGCCCCGAATCGCCTCCGGTAAGTCGATTTCTCTACGCACCGACCATGTCGCTGGGCAGCCCACACAACGATGCTTGTGCGTGTCCATCTCTCCGCAGAATTTGCATTGACTCACTGTCCTATGGCACACGTGCTGGTCTGCATTGCGTCGGGAAAGCCTCCAGAAGGACTGCCTGCCAAGAAAGTAGCCTCTGCCGCCTGACCAACACTGCGGAGCCGACGGAAAACATCAATCATACGCCCCAGCCGACGGGGTCCTCGCAGGACGTTCCGGTGCGATTTTAGACTTTCGTGCCCTCGTAGGAGAGATGCATTTGACCCGTCCTGGACCAGGGGTTCAGTGACTTCTTCTCGAGGCAGGGGAAGTCGAATGTATTTCTCTGGGATCCTTCCAGACTGTTGGATGATGGTGGGAACCAGTCGAGCCTGTAGACAGCCCCACCAGGGTGTGATTCCAGTCAAACCTGTTCGTCCTCTGGCAAGCCCCGAAAGTCACCACCTGGGAAGCCCCGGCAACCACAATTCACGCCAGGCCTAGACTCAGGGAGGGAGATGAGGTTGGCCTGGAACGTCGGGTCCAGGAAGGGGAGGAGGAGAAGGAGGAGGAGGAGGAGGAGAAGGAGGAGGAAGAAGAAAAGGAGGAGAGGGCGGAGGAGGAAGAGGAGGAGGGAGGGAGGGAAGGAGGAGGGGGGGAGGGAGGGAGGGAAGAGGAGGGCGGAGGGAGAGCAGAGGAGGGGGAGGAGGCGGAGGAGGCGGAGGGGGTCTTCGGGCGTGATTGACCTGCTCCGGAAAGCCCCGAAAACAGCACGTACAAGAACCGCTCGCAGTTGGGCAAGCCGGCGGTCTGAAAGCCCATGCACTCGAGCTTCGTGCATTCCTGCGGGCAGATCTCCAGTCTTCAGGATGCGCATGGCACCAACCGCCTGTGTTTTAGCTTCGACACGCCTCGGACCCGAAAGTCGACTCCTCCTCCTCGTCTTCCTCCTCCTCCTCCTCCTCCTCTTCTCCATTACACTCTCCAGAGGTCTCCCGAGGCGCAGCAATTACCAGAAACGCCCACACTTCGATCCTCGATGATCGAAAGAGCGTGTTCTACCGCTGCTGGCAGAAAACCAGGGGGGGTCATTACCGGTTCGAACCCCTCCCCCCCCCCCTCAGGAAAACTGGGGGGGGTCTCTACCGGTTCGAACCCCTCCCCCCCCCCCAGTTCATCATGAAAAGGGGGGGGGGTCACTACCGGTTCGAGCACCCCCCCCCCCCTCGAACTCGAAAACCGGGGGGGGTCACTACCGGTTCGAACCCCCCCTCCCCCCCCCTCGAAAACCGAGGGGGGGTGCGGACAGTGGTGGGGACGGTGGTGGTGGGGACAGTCGGAGGGGGGGACAGCGGGACAGTGGTGGGGACAGTGGGACAGTGGTGGGGACGGTAGTGGTGGGGACAATGGTGAGGACAATGGTGGGAACAGTGGGGACAGTGGGACAGTGGTGGGGACGGTGGTGGTGGGGACAGTGGTGTGGGGACAGTGGGAATGTGGTGGAAACAGTAGGACAGTGGAGGGTACAGTGGTGGTGGGGACAGTGGTGACGGCGGTGGCGAGGACGGCGGTGGGACAATGGGACGGAGGTACAGTGGGGACAGTGGTGGGGACAGTGGGGACAGTGGTGGGAACAGTGGGACAGCTCAGTGGGACAGGGACAGCAGGAGGAGTCAGTGGGACAGTGGGGACAGTGGGGATAGTCGGGCAGTGGTTGGGGCCGTGGAGAAAGTTGGGAGAGTGGAGCCGTGGTGGGAACAGTGGTGGGGACAGTGGGGACAGTGCGACAGTGGTGGTGGCACTGGTGGGGACAGTAGGGGCGGTGGTGGAACCAGTGGGGACAGTGGTGGTGAGGACAGTGGTGCTGGGAACAACAGTGGGGGATGTGGTGAGGACGGTGGTAGGGACCGGGAGTCGTTTGCTGGCGGTGAGAGGGGGGGGGTGGGGAGGGGTTCGAACCGGTAGTGACCCCCCCTCCGGTTTTCGAGGGGGGGGGGGTCCAACCGGTAGTGACCCCCCCGGTTTTCCGCCAGCAGCGGTAGAACCTCCGGTTTTCGAGGGGGGGAGGGGGTTCGAACCGGTAGTGACACGTTACCCCCCTCCGGTTTTCCAGAGGGGGGGGGGAGGGGTTAGGGAGGGGGGGGGTTTGCGGGGGGAAGAGGAGGGGGGGGGGTCCAGCAGAGGGGGGGGGGATTTTCGGAGAGGGGGGCGGGACTTCCGGGTTCCGGAGGAAAAAGGCGGCAATTTTCCACAGTAAAGCGGCGGTGGATCACGCTCTCTCCGATGATCGAACCTCATCCTCGAACCTCCCTTCTTCCTCCTGCTCCTTCTCCCAGACCTCGTAGATACTCCACCTGTTGTTGATTCTCTTGGCTGTTGCTTTGTTCAGTGAGCCTGGCCGTTCGTCCCGGATCGTCATGGTCTGGGGTGCCCGAGAACAGGTCCACGGCGACCGACACACAGGAAGAATTGTGGCATCGAAGAGATCACGACGTCGGAGGTCTGGGCCCCGCCTCCCCCGAAATCGGCCCCTGGACGTCTCAGGAGGCGCCTGGCCGGGACTTGCAGGTAGATTTGGTTGTCGCGACAACCAGCCTCCCCGAAGGACCCCCCCAAATGGCGAAAAACCATTCAAGCACATGTTGGCCAGCGTGGACCCCAGACAGCAATTGATCGCACTGTGGCTGCGCGGGCTATGTGGTGCCAGCTATGTGGCGTAAGTTGTGTGGTGTAGTATTGCAAGCTAGAGGCGGCAACGAAGCGGCAAACGGTGGCAACAGGCGAAAGCGTGGCGAGACCTCGCCAGACCTATCCCATTCCTTAGTAGCCCAAGTAAGAACCTCCAAGTGCAAGCACTGTTTTGGGAATTGCTCATCGACCCTGGATTTTCCTCATCGGCCTCCCGACCGACAGGGGGTCCTCGCAGGACGTTCCCGTGAGACTTTGGACTTTCGATCCCTCGGAGCAGAGACGCCTTCGACCCGCCATGGACTTTTTCCCGAGGCAGGAGAAGTCGCAGGTAACTTCTCTAGGATCCTTTCAGGCTGTCGGACGATGGGGGGAGCCAGTGGATCCTTCCAGACTGTCGGATGTTTCTCCTCCCCATTCTCCTCCGCCTTCCGACTGACAGAATCATAGGAGCCAGCCTCGTCCTGGCGCCCCCCCTCAGGGCGCCCACTCACCCCCCCTCAGCCAGCGCTCGCACCGGACAGCGGTTTCTCGCCGGAGAACTGAAGAAGCGGTTGCCGTCGCTGTTCTCGCTGTCGCCGTCGTCGTCGTCGTCGTCGTCGTCGTCGTCGTCGTCGTCGTCGTCGTCGTCGTCGTCGTCGTCGTTGTTGCCGCCGCCGCCGTCGTCGCCGACGTTGCTGTCGTCGTCGTCGTCGTCGTCGTCGTCGTCGTCGTCGTCGTCGTCGTCGTCGTCAGTGGGGGCCTAAGCGGGTTGGCGCATGGGGAGGTCTGCCTCGACCCTTAACTGCCCGTTTATCGCCGATCAGGGTCTGCGTGCTCTTCCTTGCCCAGGAACGTGCGGTTAGGCCATCGGGGGCCCACCGCCCATCTATCAAAGATGAATCGCCCATTCTAGGCCGATGCCCCCGCGGGGTCGCCGACGTGGTCGTGGTCGTGGTTGTGGTGGTGGTCGTTGTCGTCGTCGAAAGTCGAGGTTTCAGGTTCGAGGTATATCGCCCTTAGGATACAGTACTGTTTGGACGTTCTGGTCCTTTCTGGGCCTCCAGAGCCCCATGAGGCCCTCCAGAGGCCCTCCAGAGGCCCTCGGTTGACCGCCAGAGGCCGCCTGAGACCTCAGCAATCGTCCGCGAAGCCGCCGCCGCCGCCGCCGCCGCCGCCGCCGCCGCCGTCGTCGCCGCCGCCGTCGTCGTCGTCGTCGTCGACGTCGTCGTCGTCGTCGTCGTCGTCGTTGTCGTCGTCGTCGTCGTCGTCGTCGTGGGTCGAGGTTCGAGGGTTTTGGGAGGCTCTTGGGCCTTTTCGGCCTCGTCAGGTAGCTTCTCGGCCAGGGCGGGCCCCAGGAGAGGCCCGGGTGGTCGCTTATGACGGGGGCCACGAGGCCGCTCGGGCCTGGACGCGCGCCCCGCCTGCCCGTCTGCGGCCTTGACCATGACTCCATGTGAGTATAGTCGGCGCTCTCCTCCCCCCCCCTGGATCCGAGGCGGGAGTTTATCCATAACCACCGCCTGGGGGGTCGATCTTCGCGGACCTCCACAGGCGGTGGATATGGATATTTTCGGGCCCCCGGGGCCAAAATATATTCATATCCACCGCCAGCCGGGGCACCTGGACGTCGGTTCCCAGGCGGTGGATATGGATAAATTTCCGTCTCCCCCTGGAGACGTCCTGAGAGTCGTGCGCTCCCCTTCCGCACATGGTTTCTGTTACACGCAGGATGGGTCCGAGTTGGTTTATCTGGTGTGTTTTCCCGATCCGACCGTTCTCGCCATCCCGCTGCAACGTGGGCCTAGTTTTGGGATCGGGACCCTGCTCCCATCGATCAGAATGGCGCTCTCGCCCCAGTGCGGGCCATTTTTCTGGATCCGAGTCCTTCCTCATCCTTGTCGACCCCCCTCCTTTCCCCTCCTCCGCCTTCCCCTGGTCCTCGACTCAGCAAAGGCATACCCGGGAACTCCGCGTGGAACAAGATTGCAGACGGCAGGCCGTCCGTGCCTATATACCACTGCTGCCCCTGGCCAGGGCTCTGCGGGACCCCTGGCGCTGTTGTCGGGGAAACCAAAAGGTATCGATACCGCCACCCCCATACCCAAGGCATCTTGACGAAGGAGTCTCTACTGAAGGAACCCGTGATACAGAACGAACATTATTTAGTTGAACGCCCCTGAGGGGGCAGACACCGCCGCCCCACCCTTTTTGGATCGTGGACTTCGTGGGATGGGGGGGGGGCACGACAGCGCCAGAGACCCGAAACATATTAGAAAATGGACAGGTATGGAGAGAGATGTACAGGAAGAGGGAGAGGGAGGGAGAGAGAGAGAGATTGAGAGAAAGGGAGAGAGAGATTGGATCGTGGATTTCGTGGGATGTGGGGGGCAAAGCGCCATAGAGTTCCGAAATAGTGGAAAAATTGAGCTCAGAGGGCTTGCGGAGGCTGCGAAACCAGCCCAAAAGGGTAGCCGAAGGTGCCAAAAATTGCGAACGAAACCGAATACGGAAACGGAGAGGCCAGAAAAAGCATTTCCAGTTTGTTTGGGGGCCTGAAATGGGCCTCCAGGGACCTTCTGGGCGCGCCCAATACGGCCCAAGAGGGTGCCAAAAAGAGTGCCAGACGGCGCAAGATAGGTCCGAGAGGCTTTCAGGACGACCGCAGAGAGCACTCGCAGGTTCCAAGATTGCCGCAACAGCCTGCGGAGATCCACGGGAGTCCGAAAAGGAGGCGCGAGGAGAAGCCGAAGAAGGCTAGAATCGTGATAATCCTATGTGTTTTACGATGTTTTTTGCTTGTCGCGGTTTTCTGGTATATTTGATTCGAAGATAGGTGGAGAGGCATCCAGAACGGCCCAAAGTGGCTGTAAGGACGGTGAAGATCCGGCTAGGAGGGCCTCAGGAGGCCCCCGGAACCGGCTTCGTGGGCTCCCGGAGAAGTCTCTGAGAGGGCCCGGCGGCGCCCAGAAACGTAGCATGTGAAAGGGACGCCGTTTTGGGACGGAAATGGCGGCCAAAGGGCGCCCCGGGTGCAGCCAGGGCCCTCGGGCCGGCGGAATGAGCGGGCTCCAGGGAGGACCCCAGGAGGGGTTGCAAGAGCTTTGAGCAAGGGGATGGGAAGGAGAAGTGCGTGAGCAAGGTGACAGAGGGGAAAGAATCTTGGAGATCGTGCCTTGGGCGTCCCACACGCCGTACCCGGTGGGGCGGCGGATCGCTTCGCTCATTCCGCCGGCCCTGGATCGCTATTTGGGGCCTCTTGGGGCCGTCTTGGGGGCTTTTTGGGGGCTTTTTGGGAGCGTCTTGGGGCTCCTTGGCGGCGTATTGGGCTCCCCTGGTGCCTCTTGGGGGGCTCTTGGGGGCCCTTGGGGCGGGAGGGGGGGTAGTCGTTGGCAGCCCCCCCCTCGGAGGCCACGATCCTCATGAGGGGTGGCGAAAAATAGCCTCCCCCTTGGGGATCGCCCGGGGGTCAGCCGGGGATCGGCCGGGGTACTTTTCGTCCGGGGCCCCCCAGGGGCCGCCCCGCGCGCGCGAACTAGAAATATTGTTATGTAGTTACCGGGGATCTTAGCACGCCTCTGGCCCGTTGGGCCGGCGAATTAAGGACTGCTTGAAGGAGCGGGCCCTCGGTGCCACGAAGCATTACTTGCTTGGATCAGGGAAGCAGTGGAACTTTTTTTGGTGTGGAGGCTCAGAGAAGGGTGCTGGGGAGAGGCCGCGGTGAGCACTGGACCCGCAGAAATCAAAACAAGAAGACACACAGTTTTTGGGTGCTTCTCAGAGAAGCAAAACAACACAAACCAAACATGCACAGCGTTTTGTGGCACCGAGGGCCCCATCCTTTAGTCAGGAATCCTTTGTCATGATTTTTCTGTAGTAGAGGTTACGTTAGTAAGATATCCTTCGCCAGGATGCCTTTAGCATGGAGTCCTTACTAGCCGGCCGCTCTGCGGTTGATCGGGAGTTTCTGTATATAGAAGAAGGTGCGTGCGCTTGTTGGCGAGGGTGAGGATGAGGTTCCTCCTCCTCCTCCTCCTCCTCCTCCTCCTCCTCCTCCTCCATCCTTCTCTTGCCTCCGTCTGTCCTCCTCCACCCCGCAGCTCCATCATCTTCTCCTCCTCCTCCTCCTCCTCCTCCTCCTCCTCCTCCTCCTCCTCCTCCTCCTCCTCCTCATTCCTCCTCTGGGCACCTCCCCCGGGGCGCGGATCCACCGGATCTGTCCGGATCTGTCCGGGAACGGTGCCGGAGGCCGCTCTGGGCTCCTCTGGGCACCTCCCCCGGGGCCGGTTTTGTGAGGATGTCTCACGCGAGGGCGCCGGATTGGGATTCGTCGGCGGATCCACCGGATCCAGCGGATCTGTCCGGAAACGGTGCCGGAGGCCGCTCTGGGCTCCTCGGCACCGTCCGTCCGGGGCCGTTTGGGATCGTCGGCGGATCCACCGGATCCACCAGATCTGTCCCGAAACGGTGCCGGAGGCCGCTCTGGGCTCCTCTGGGCACCTCCCCGGGGCCGGTTTTGTGAGGATGTCTCAAGCGAGGGCGCCGGTTTGGGATTCGTCGGCGGATCCACCGGATCCACCGGATCTGTCCGGAAACGGTGCCGGAGGCCGCTCTGGGCTCCTCTGCCATGGGCACCTCCCCGGGGCCGGTTTTGTGAGGATGTCTCAAGCGAGGGCGCCGGTTTGG
>CAUYUJ010018467.1:0-12500 GCA_963575745.1 Prorocentrum cordatum
CTCCTCCTCCTCCTCCTCCTCATCCTCCTCCTCCTCCTCCTCCTCCTCCTCCTCCTCCTCCTCCTCCCCTTCAATCCTTCCTGCCCATCCACACCCCGTCTCTTCTTCCTTCCTCCTCCCAGCATCCCTCGATCCTCTCTCCCGCTCACCCTTCACCCTTCCCTCATCCTCAATCCTCCTCTCGCTTCTACCACCCTCACCAACCGCCTTCACACTCCTCCCTCCCCTCCTCCCTCTCGCTATTGCTCTTCCGTCTCACTCTCCTCCACCTTTCTCTACCTCCTCACTCCGCTCCTCATTCCCATCCGTTCTCCTCACTCCAGATGTTCCTCCATCATGCTCCCTCCTGCCCCCCCTCCATGATTCTAATTTCCGTGCTTCTGTTCCTTGTATTGTGTTTCTGTTCCTTTTGCATGTTAAAAAACTCAGCGCTGGGGGGCTCTTTGAACAAAAAATGCGTTTGGCTGCTGGCTAACCTTGATGTCAGCACCACCCCGGCAAAGCTCAGCTGACTGAGTCGCACGAGTTCCTCGACCGACCGACCGTCCGACCCCTCCCAGACATCCGACGATCTGATTCATTCAGTGTGCGGCCCAAGAGGTCCCGACCCCTCCCTCGGGAGTAGTTGCTCGCCCGGGGTCCATTTTGATGGTCCCACGGGGGCCCCCGCAAGGGCCCCTGGAGGCCGAAATCGAGGAAGCGCCGCCGGGATTAAAACAATCATGCCGTTGGAGATCTGGGCTCCTCCCATCCCCCCCAGCCGCTTCGCATCCCTTGGGCGGGGGCGAGGCGGTGACCGGCGCTCCGACCACTGCGCGCGCTGCGGCGCAGTTGGCCTTCGTCGCCCGGCTTCGAAGCCCTCCCACCGGGGCGCTCTCTGCGGCCCCGGGTGCAGTCTGCGGCGCTTGAGACTGACCTGTAAGGGCTCGGCGATCGCCCGGGCTTATCGGGCCCGCCCGCCCCCCAGGCCGAATTCTATACCCTGGTTGGACGGGCTATAGGCCCCGGCAGAGTTGGGCCATACCCCGGATTGGAGCAGTCAAGACCTCCAAAGCACCACACACACACACACACACACGAAACACACGAAACACCAACACACAACCAAACACCAAACTTTAATCAACAAGCCCCAAACCCCAAACACCAAACCCCTAAGAACAAATCCACCCCGCCAAACGCCAAACAACACCCACCCCCGAAAAAGAAAACAATCACCAAACACCAAACACCAAACACCAAACCCCAATCACCAGACCCCAAACATCAAGCCCAAACACCAAACCCAAACACCAACCCCCAAACACCAAACACCAAACACCAAACACCAAATCTCAACACACAAAACAGAAAACACCAAACGCCAAACCTCGAACACCGAACACCAAACCCCAAGCCCCAAACCCCAAACTCCAAACCCCAAACACCAAACCCCAAGCCCCACACCCCAAACCCCAAACCCGAATCACCGAACCCTCGTCTTATTTTTCCTCCTCCCTCATTTCTCGTCGTTCTCCTCCCTCCTCGTCCTCGTCGACGCGGGACTTACCGACAGCTCGCAGGCAGGACGGCGTGCCTGGGAGGGGGCAGGGGGGGGAGGAGGAGGAGGAGGAGGAGGAGGAGAAGGAGGAGGTGGAGGAGGAGGAGGAGTAGGAGGAGGACGAGGAGGGGGGGGAGGACGAGGAGGGGGAGGACGAGGAGGACGCGGAGGAAGAGGCGGAGGAATACCTTTGGCTAGGGATGGGCCGGCTGCGGTTCCCAAATCGTTCCTTCGGGCCACAGTCTGGAGATCCTGTTGTTGCCGAGGTTCGCCGTGGCCGTCAACGCCCCTTCGCTCTCTATTATGTCCGTGTCCTTCTGGCTCATGAAGGAAAGGCGTCCTGAGGGAAACGGGTCCTGGAGGGTTTTCGCCGCTGTCGGGCTCCGGGGATTCAGCGGGCCCACGGATTCTTTTAGAGTTCCTGCGGGTGTCTTAGATTTCAGTAGGGTTCCTCAGCATTTTTTGGGTTTCCCTCAGGTTTTCTTTGAATTCGTTTCAGGATTCTAGGATGTTCGAGGATTTCCTCAGGATTCCAGTTCGGCGCATTCCTGTGGATTCCCGAGGATCCTTAGGCCTTAGGGGTTCCTTAGGAAGCCTGCGGGTTCTTCAGGGTTGCGTCGGATTTCTTAGGATTCCTTGGGGATGTGTGGGGTTCCGTCGGATTCCTTCAGGGTTCTGTACGGATCCTGTTGACACCGTATACGATTCACATATGAATCGCATGCAAATCACAGTAGTCACAGACGAACCTCATAGGGATCGTATACGGTTCACATAAGAGTTGTATACGAATTACATGGGAATTGTGTACGAATCACGTTGGTTTCGTACGCGGTTCGCATACGAGTCGTCTACGATTCACATCGGAATCGCGGCCCACATAGGAAGCGTATACGATTGACATGGGAGTCGTATGCGGCTCACAGAAGAAGCGTTTACGATACACGTAGGACCTGTATACGATTGGCATGGACCTGTCGACGGTTCATACGGTTCACGTAGCACGCGCGTGCGGCTCACAGAAGAGTCGTCTCCGATTCACATTGGAGTCGCGTCCGTTTGAAACAGATTCCGTATACAACTTACGAACCGTATATGATCCCCGTGGAATTCCCATTCAAGCCACGTGCGTCTCGTACAGGAGTCACAGGAACCGCACGCGTTTCACATTGGAGTCGCAGACGAGTCACGGCGGCGTGTACGATTCGAATCGGAATCGGTTACGCTTTACAAAGAATCGTATACGACTCGCGTGGGAACCGCATACAATTCACATGGGAGCCGTTTAGGATTCAAAAAGAAGTCGTACACGACCCACATCGGAATCGTATACGCTTCACGTCGGAGTCGTTTACGGCTCACTGATGCATCGTATGCGTTCCACAGGAATCGTATACGATACACACGGGATACGTGTTACATCGGACCCGTGGACCATTCACATAAAATTCGTATGCGAATTACACAGCATTCGTGTACGTTTCACATGGAAGCCGTCTATTCTACATTTGGGAACCGTATACGCTTCACATTGGTTTCTTATGCGATTCACATTGGGTTCCTATACGATGTTCATCTGATTCATTTACGATTCACATCGGAGTCGTCTAGGATTCACATTGGAACCGTATACGTTTCACATAGGTTTCGTAAGCGCTTCACGTAGGAGTTGCAAGCGACTCACATCGCTTACTCATATGTATGAGTATACGATTCACATAGGAATCGCCCGCTCAGAATATTATTGCTGCGGGTGGGCTATCCCCTAGCTGTTTTCCAAGGGAACCACGCCAGCCCCTTAAAGGCACACCACTGGCACTCCAGAGTTTCTAGAGATCGCTCACAATCGAAATTCATTGCGGAAGGTCTTCCGAAGCTTATATTCCACAGGGGTGTCCTCCGGTCAACCGGGGTTCAGACTATTGCTCCTCCCGGACAACCCAGGTCACCGCAGATGAATAACAATAGCCTCTTTTGGAAGGACTTGTTTGGGCCAGGCTCCATGCCTGGAGCGCCATCAGCGGCGAGCGGGGTATCATTGCTGGACGGTTGGCGCGGGGCGTGTGCCGCTATGGGTTGCTAATCAGTTGCCGCTAGCTGCCGCCAGTCCGCCGAGCTTTTGATCAAGATAGGTTTTTCATAGAAAAAGGTGCAGTCAAGACGCTGAAATAAGGACCCTTGGGGTTCGGAAGGGGCTCGATATGTTCCTTAGGTCATTCCGTGGTTGTTCCTCTAGCCCTCCTCGTGCATCCAGGCTCTGGTGGTGCCAAAGCGGGGCTTCGTTCCTTATTCAGCGTTTCTCATTCCAGACATGCGATGTCTGCATTTTTCTATACGGAGTCCCTAGAAATCGCGACCCATTCGCTGGTGTTGGTTTCTGATCGCGGGTTGGTTTTTAACGGTCCCAGGTCCCGGTGAGGGCCCCCAGAGGCCGAAAGCAGCCGAAAGTTTCCCGTCTCGATTTTCTTAAAACGCGATCATGTCTGGGATTTCAGCAGCCCGCTTGTACTCGGACGGGGCTGGGACGAGGATTAATCCGTTCCAGAGCGGGCCCGACGCTCTCAGAGCGTTCCGGAGCGGTCAGAGAAGGCCGCGGCGCCTAAGACCTTAGCCAGATCCGGTGGGTCTCAGAGATCCTCGATTTCAACGTCTTAGATTTCATCCCCGCCCCGTGTCGTCCCCGAGTTCTATCTCTCAGACTCGATCCTCGATTTCTATGTCTCTCAGTGGCCTCCTTGTCTCACTCGGTCCTCGTCCTGGCTTCGCCTTACACACCGTGCTCCGCGTGGCAGCCCGCCAGGCACTGGGCGCCCGGCTGGCCCAGGACTCGCTGCCCGAGGCCTACCACGAGCTGGCCCGGGCGCTGCGGGCGTCCTGGGAGGCTCGGGCCGTCGCCACCTGCTGCGGCTCGCCTCCATCTCGGTGCTGGAGGATGAGGGGGAGTGTGAGGAGGGGGGAGGAGGAGGAGGAGGAGGAGGAGGACGAGGAGGAGGAGGAGGAGGAGGAGGAGGACGAGGAGGAGGAGGAGAGATAGGGGGAGGAGGGGGAGGGCCACGAGTGAGGAGGAGGAGGAGGAAGGAGGAGGAGGAGGAGGAGGGGGCGGGGGGGAGCAGGAGGGAGGAGGGGGAGGAGGAGGAGGAGGAGGAGGGAGGAGGAGGAGGAGGAGGAGGAGGAGGAGGAGGGGGAGGGGGAGGGGGAGGAGGGAAGTCCGGCTCCTCTCCTCCGCCTCGCCCCTGCTCCACCGCCAGAGTGTGCCCGCGTCCACCGCCCGGGCGTCGTGCCCCAGGACCTCGAGGAGTTCGGGAGGGGCTTCCCTCCGACTCGACTGCGGATTGGGTCGATTCATTCACACATCGGGTTTCACAGGTGTCCAACCCTCGTTAACGAAAAGGGAGCGTGCACGAAACCCTTTTCCAAACGACAAGTGGGTTGCTTTGACTGCGTAGGCAGGTGGCGCTGCCGCACGCGGAGGGTTCCGCCTGCCGCGCATCGCTTTCCATTGAACCCGTGGTAGTTGGCCGTCGTGTTTTGCCATGTTTGCGCGTAGCGTAGCATGTCTGTTGCAGTCCCTGGCGGTGAACAGTGCAATTTCCATACAAAATCCAGAGCGGGTTTGGAGAGCCCCAGGCGGCCGCAAGGAAAGGGAGAGGGGAGCGCCTGAGGACGTGGCTCCAGGATGGTCACAGGAACAGGAGACCTTCGAATGAGAAAACCCCTCACACGGCGACAGTGTCGGCGGATCCTCCGTTGTCGCCCTATTCGATCTGTACCTGCGGTGTGTGCGGATGTGCGGATGTTTCCGCGGGTGGGATCCCGTCAGCGTATTATTCCTCCGTCGTTGTTCGAAGGCCAGCTGTCTCTTCTGCAGTAGACAACGCGCTGACGACTTTCCCACGGCGGCGTGTCATTGACCAGAGATCAGAATGAGGGGGCCCAGCGGTCTTACGGCAGGTTCGTGTCGTGCCGACCACAGCGTTGGTTTTTGACACCGCAGGGATCGTTCAACCTTGAACGATCGGCCGCTGCCGCAACGTCCGATCGTTCAACATCGATCGATTCTGGGTCGCCGGCGGCGTTCAACCTTGAACGCCCGCGCTGGGGTCGCCGGTGGTCGACACGACGCAAACCTACCGTACACCATCCGTGGGTGCGTGGTTGAAGTGAGATTCCGTGGCCCGGATGACGCCTGTTGCTGTTGATGTTGTTGTTGTTGTTGCTGTTGTTGAACATTATTTATTCTAAAGAATGATTATTGTTGGGCCCCCTGGTGCGCGCCCCCCCTGCGCCGCCTAGGCCGCAGCTACATTTTCATCATTTTCGTGAGGAAGCCTCAGAAAAGAGGGTGTGTACAGGATCCGGTTGTTTTGTTGTAATCCGCTTTCCCTTGCAAAAAACAATAGAAAATGACATTTCTTGTTCTAATATAATCAATTTTCAAGAATCCCTTGCAAAAAATAAGGTAAAGTGGACATTCGCGCGCGCAAGACGAAATCCTTCCAAAAGCTTAGTGTTCGGAGCGATTTTAACATAAAAACATCAAAAAAACAATGGTTTTTTCAACAAAAAAATGTCAAAATCTCATCCCGCGCGCTCTTGCGGATTCGTAGGAAACCCAACACTTTTAAACATTTCTGTCAAACGGGCTTTTGCGAGCAACTTTTTCGAACTTCTGCGACAACGGTTGCGCACCTGCCAGGGCCATCATCCCTGTCAAATAATACCATGCGGGAAACATTCGTTTTTTCTTCGCGCGCGCACGCCGAAATCTCCAAAAACCATTGGGCTTCTTAAGAATTTTAGCACCGCGCATCATAAAATCACACGAATCGCACCGTAGGTCCTCGAAAAACACCTGCACGACTTTTCAAAATTTCTACCCGCGCGCGCTGTCCGAATCCTAAAAAACCAATGGTTTTCCAACATTTATGTTACATGAGCTCGCGCGAGCTACTTTTCGCACGCTCTTGCAACGGGTCGTTGGGTTCCAAGTAGTTTATGCCTTGGTGGGTTTCACAAGGCTTAACAATTCTGTGGGTGTTTACGAACGTAGGCCTTAAAACAAACTTTTGTGGGTGGTGTACTCACGCAGTGTAGTAGCCGGTCGTCGCAGGCCCACGAAGTGAAGGTCAGAACGTAATAGGGCGGGAGAAGGTGTGGGGTGGGTGGCGTAAGAGTGTTTGGAGATATTTGTTAGAGATTGCACTGCCCCCCCACAAAGTGGGGGTATTGGCTGGCGTCGCATGAGAAAACCCTCGGCACTGGTGAGAAACACTGAGCGTTTTTGGGTAAAGTGATTGTTGGTTGTTGTGCTGTTGTTGTTGTTGTTGAACATTATTAATTCTAAAGAATAATTATTGTTGGGACCCCTGGTGCACGGCCCCCCCGCCGCGCCTAGGACGCAGCTACATTTTCATCATTTTTTCGCGAAAGCTTCAGAAAAGTGGATGGGGTCCAGATCCGGTTGTTTTGTTGTAATCCGTTTTCCCTTGCAAAAAACACTATAAAATGAAAATTCTTGTTCTTACTTGATCAAATTGCAAGAATCCCTTGCACAAAATAAGGTAAAGTGGACATTCGTGCGCGCAAGACGAAATCCTTCCAAAACCTTAGGTTTCGTAACGATTTTAACATAAAAACATCAAAAACCCAATGGTTGTTTAAGAAAAAATTGTCAAAATGTCCTTCCGCGCGCTCTTGCGGATTCATAGGAAACACACCACTTTTTAAACATTTCTGTCAAAAGGGTCTTTGCGTGCTACTTATTCAGGTGCTTTGAACTTCTCCAACAACGGTTGCGCGCCTGCGAGGGCCACCATCCCTTGCAAAAAATGAGACGAAGTGCACATGCGCGCGGCCGCCGCGCGCGCATGTCGAAATCCTGCCAATCACAATGGGTTTTCAATAATTTCAAGATGCGATGTTCAGAAAACATATGAAAACGCACTACTTTCTCATCCGAAAAATCTCGAAATCCATTCGCGGTCTCTTGATGAATCTTTAAAACCCAAGATGGCCCCACCAGGCGCGCAAGATGGCCCCAAGAGGCGTCCATGAGGCCCTTTGGAACGTATCCCCTGAGGTCGGCACAGAGATCACGTATCCGCGTCAAGACCAGTGGTGGTGGTTGCCCGTATGGCGGTCGTATGGTCAGAGCGACGAGCTTCCGAACATGCACGATTACCAGGCCTTGCCACCGCAGGTCCACAACGTGCTCGCGGTAGCACTGCCGTATGCAAGCACCGGCCTTCCCGCCAGCAGGCGTATCGGCAATCTCATTGGGCATCTGGGACCGCACGGGTATCAGCCAGGCCCGCACGTGTTTCAGCCAGGCAGCCGGGCACCCACGCGCCCGCTCCGCGCCATCGCAGACGACGATGCGTCGCGCCTTTAGTATGCTTCTGGATGCGAAGACCATTCGGTTGAGTATACCCCAACGTGTGACTGGACCTGTTTGCGAAAGCAGGAGAAAGTATGGCACCCCTTTGTGTCCAGAGCCGCGCCGTCTGCGTTCTTCCTTTCTCGCTTCTCTCCTGTCCTCCTTGTCCTGCTCCTCCTCCCCCTCTTCCGCCTTGGAGCCGTATTGGAACTGTCGATGGCCATCTCCCTTTCTCCCTCGCATGTCTGCTTGTACTTACGTATAATTTCAGAACTTACCGTGCATGCGATCGTTTACAACATGGTGGACCGTGCGTATGTCACGAACCTTGTATACATGTGTTTCTCTCCCTCCGTCTGGCTGTGCACGCGCGCGTTGGGCACTGAGAGTTAGGATCATAGCGCCATGTGTCTATGAGCAATGCATGCGTCATCCTTGGGACTGTATAACATCAGTGTAACACATGTACTTCTGTAATCGCATCCCCACGAATTTGCCCCAAAAATGTGACCAACTATCTTGGCACTGCGTACCATCTCACGTGTACCGAGTACCACATCATATGTAACAGATGTGATCAACCTCTGTGGGTGTGTACCCCACGCCAGTGTAGTAGCCAGGGTCGTCCGCACGCCACGAAGTGAAGTGTCCCAACGTCATTGGGCGGGAAGCTGGGTGTGGGTGGTCTCGAAGAGTCGTTTGGATATTTGGTAGAGCTTGAACGGCCCCCCCACGAAGTGGGGGTATTGGCTGGTGTCGCAAGAAAACCCTGGCACTGGGGAGAACACTGAGCGTTCGGGTAAAATGATTGTTGCTGTTGTTGTTGTTGCTGTTGCTGTTGCTGTTGCTGTTGTTGTTGCTGTTGCTGTTGCTGTTGCTGTCGTTGTTGAACACTCATTATTGAAAAATAAGTATGGTTGGTTCCCTCCTCTGGTGACCACTATATTGTTGAATTAAAGTGCTTCCCCCAGGGCTCGCACCCTGTTTTTCTTATCAGGGCAAGTCGCGGGGCTCAAGCTGTGTCGTTGGCCCCCGGTTTTCAACAACAGCTGCCCTCGTTTTGTATTTCCTCACAGCTTATTCCCAAATCGCATTCTCGCGCGGGACTTTCTCAGAATTTGTATACGAAACGCGCTCTCGCATGGCAATTCCTTCGCAGTTGATTCAGACGATGCGCCTTCGGCGCTCAGGAATAACGCTCTCGCTTTGGCTTTTCTCACGATTGACCTGGGAATCGCGCTATCGCTCGAGACCTCCTCGCAATCCATGCAGGACCCACGCTTCAGCAACCCGCCTGCTCGACCTGGTCGCCTGGGCCAGTCTTCCCGACCTACCCGCTATGGGTCTGCCCACCCAATTTGCCCGTCTGGTTTTACAATTTGTTTTCTGCTCCTTGCCCCCCTCTTGCTAATTTCTCTCTCGCTCCATTCTTATCCCTCCCCCTTCCGCCCGTCTTCTCCTCCCTTGTTTTAGGGGCTGCGCTAAATGTGCGTAGCAGGTAAGGAAGATATACCCCCAACGGGGTACGATTGAAGACGACGAGGGCGGGTACCGAGGGTTCGGGATATACGTAGTGATTGGCACGTGAGCAGGAAGGAGCGAACAGCCTTAAAATGATTGTTGTTGAGATTGTTGAACCCTCACTATTGAAGAACAATTATTGTTGATCCCCCCCCTCCGGTGACCATTGTATTGTTTCAATCGAAGTGCTTCCCCCGGGGCTCGCACCCCTTTTTTATTAGGAAAAGTCACGGGGCTCAAACTGTGTTGTTGGCCCCCGGTTAACAACAACAGCGGCTCCCGCTTGAGACTTCCTCACAATGTATTCCCAAATCGCGCTCTCGCGCGGGATTTCCTCACAATTTGTATACGAAACGCGCTCTCGCGTGGCAATTCCCTCGCGGTTTGTTCAGACGATGCGCCTTCGGCGCTCAGGAATAACGCTCTCGCTTTGGCTTTCCTCACGATTGACTTGGGAATCGCGCTATCGCTCGAGACCTCCTCGCGATTCATGCGCTTCAGCAACCCGCCTGCTCGACCTGGTCGCTTCGGGTACCAGTTATATTTTGCTCCTTCCACCCTTCCTGCTGTTTTCTCTCGTGCTCCATTCTTCTTCTTCCCCTTCCACCCGTCTTCTCTTGCATTGTTTTAGGGGCTGCGCTAAATGCACGTGGCATGTAAGGAAGATGTGCCACCAACGGGGCACGATCGAAGACGACGAGGGCGGGCGCCGAGGGTTCGGAATATACGTATTGATAGGTACGTGAGCAGGCAGGAGCGAACAGCCTTAAAATGATTGTTGGTGTTGTTGAGCTGTTCCTGTTGTTGCCGCTGGTTGTGGTGTGGTTGGTATGGTTGTGGTTGTTGTTGTTGTTGTTGTTGTTGTTGTTGTTGCTGCTGTTGTTGTTGTTGTTGTTGGCGGTGTTGTTGTTGTCGGTGTTGTTGTTGTTGGTGGTGTTGCTGTTGTTGTTTGTATTGTTTGTTGTTGTTGGTATTGTTGGTGTTGCTGTTGTTGTTGAGTACCCATGTCTAAAGAATAGTTGTTGTTGATCCTTGGAAACGGTTCCGCGTGCTCTCGCCTCGACGCCAGCTGCAATTCCTTTGAAAACGAGTCTCCCGCTCGAGCGCGGGCTTGATTGTAAAGTGTGCCCTTGGAGGCCCGGCTACAACGACAACGGCTCCCGCTCGATATTTCTTCACGGTTTACCCCGAGATATTTTGGCCAGAGAGGCCCCCGAATTCAGGGACGGCGCTCTCGCTGGAGATTTCTTCCGGATTCAATTAAGTTGGCGGAGGCCCAGTCACGACGACAAGGGTTCTTGCTCGATATTTCCTCACGATTTATTCCGAGAGCCCCTGGCCAGAAAGCCCCCCGAACTCAAGAACGGCGCTCTTGCTCGAGACATTCTCGTGATTCAATCAAGCTGGTTGACGCCCAACCACGACGACAACGGCTCTCGTTCGATACTTCCTCAAGGTGTATTCCCAGAGGCCCTGTCCAGAGAGGCCCCCGAACTCAAGAGTGGCGCTCTCGCTCGAGACATTATCGTAATTCAGGGAAGTTGGTGGACGCCCAGACACGGCGACAAGGGTTCCCGTTCGACATGTTTCAATATGGATTCCGAGAGCGTCTGGCCAGAGCGGCCCCCGAATTCAGGAACGATATTCTCGCTCGAGAGTACCTCGCACATCAGTCAGTGGCCGACAAGGAAGAATTTTCCCCCGAAAAGGGGTGCGATCCAAGAGGAAGTGGGTGGGTATCGAGGGTTGGGGTGTACAGAATACAAGGCACGCGTGCCAGTAAAAGCGAACAGCCCTAAAATGATCATTGTTGGTGGTGTTGTTGGTGGTAGTGTTGTTGGTGTTTTTTTGTTATTGCTATTGTTGTTGTTGGTTTTGGTGTTGGTGTTGTTGTCGACCTCTCACGATTATTGAAAAATAGCCAGTGCTGATCCCCCCTCCAGGGCACGCTATATTTTTTGAATTGAAGAACCCTCCCTTGGTCTCGCACCTTGTTTTTTTTATCAAGGGAAGTCTTGGGTCTCAGAATTAACGGTTCCCGCCTGATACATCTTCACAGCTTATTCCCAAATCGCGCTCTCACGCGGGACGTCCTCACAATTTATAAAGAAATTGCGCTCTCGCGTTGGATTTCTTCCCAATGTATTCAGACGCCGCGCCCTCGACACTCAGGAATCACGCTCTCGCTTTGGCCCGTCTCACGATTTACTTGGGAATTTGCTATCGCTAGAGACTGGCGATTCATGCAGTGCTCGATCTGGCCGCCTGGGCCCGCCTCCCCGACCCGCCTGTAAGGGTCTACCCGCCCAATCTGCCCGTCTGGTTCTGCCACACGTTTTCTGCTCGTAGCCACCCTCACGCTATTTGCTCTCTCGTTCTCCATCCTCCCCTTGTCCCTTTCTTCCATCCATCCCCTCTTCCCCTGCTCGAGGGGCTGCATGAAATACATGTTGCAGGTAAGGAGGTCATCCCCCCAAGGCGGTACCATTGATGACGAAGAGGGCGTGTATCGAGGGTTTGGGATATACGTTGTGCATGGCACGCACGCAGATAAGAGCGAACAGTCTCATAATGCGTGTTGTTGGTGTTGCTGTTGCTGTTGGTGTTGGTGGTGTTTTGTGTTGTTGTTGATGACTTCTCAGTTATAACGAATAAGTGGTTTGATCCTCCCTGCCCGGTAACGGTTGTTCAATTGAAGTGCTTATCCCAGGGTTCGCACCTTGTTTTTTTTCCCAGGGTGGTGTCACCAAGTTGAGCCTTTGGCCCCCGAGTTACAACAACAATGGCTCCCGCTCGATAGTTCCTCAGCATTTATTGCGAAGGCCTTACGGCCGTTGCCGCCGACCCTGAGAGCGACGAAGATGAAAACCAAGGGGGGGGCCGGGTGGAGGAGGTGGATGAGAGAGGAGGAGGGGAGAAGGATGTGGAGGAGAAGCAAGAGGAGGAGAAGGAGGCAGAGGAGAGCAGGAGGAGGGGGAGCTGAGGGGGGGGGAGGAGGAGGAGGAGAAGGAGGAGGAGGAGGAGGAAGAGGTGGCCCCCCCCCCCCACGACACCTCGCGGAGC